>CAIGRB010131832.1:0-27451 GCA_903798255.1 Fraxinus quadrangulata
ACTTGAATGCTTACTTTCACTTTGATCTTCATTTTGAGTCGGATTTATATGTGTTGAGTTTGACAATGCTTGATTGATTTTAATATTGAACTATCATCACTCAAAATCAATTGTTAGAAACAATATTAATTTTGTTTGTTATGATCAAAACATTAAGGATGAAATCAACCATAGGTCAACATGACACCTAAAAATCGTCAAATCAGAATACAAGAAGGTTTACAGACTATACCCCTTCTGGTGTCTTTTTATTAATGGGAGTTGAGAGTGAGCGATTAGTTAGAAAACAAGCTGTAGTAGTAGCTTCAGCCCAAAAAGTTTTAGGCAACCTAAAATTTGAAAGCATACAACAAACTTTTTTTTTTATTAAAGTTCTATTCATTCGTTCTGCCACACCATTCTGTTGAAGAGTTCTAAGCAATGTCAAGTGTCTAAGATGTCTTCAGCCTTGTTTAAGCTATCGAATTCATCTGAATAAAAATCCAACCCATTATATGTACGTAGACGTTTCACCTATGTTCCAGCCTGTTTTTCTACCAATGTTTTCCAATCCTTGAAAGTCCTAAACACATCACTATTCTGTTTCAAGAAGAATGCCCAAACTTTACTGGAGAAATCATCAATCACTATCAACAAGTAATAATGGCCTCCTTTTGATGGTACCTTGGCCGGTCCCTAAAGATCTAAATGAATATATTCAAGTGTTCACTTCGTGTTGTGTTTTCCTTTCATGAATCTGACTCTCTTCTGTTTTCCAAAAATACAATGCTCACAAAATTTATTTTTCTGGTCTTCTGCCCATCAAGAAATCTCCTTCTACTCAGCTCTGTCATGCCATTCTCACTCATATGATCGAGTCGCATATGTCAAAGTTTTGTAATTTCATCATCTGTCATAGTAGAAGTAGAAACTGCTGCATCCCATAATACTGTGAAACCATGCAAAATGTACAACTGTGTAGAATTTTTATGTCCTTTCATGACAACAAGGGCACCTTGGCTTACCTTCAAAACTTCACCTTCACCCGTGACCTATAACCCTTTGAGTCAAGTGCACTCATAAATATGATATTTCGCTTCAGTTCTGGAACATGTCTTATATTTGTAAGTGTTCTAATAACCCCATCGAACATTCTAATTCTAAATATACCAACTTTGACAATTTTGTAAGGCGCGTTGTTTCCCATAATAACTGCACCTCTCGAAACTCCTGCATATGTTGAAAATCAACCCCTATTGGGACACATATGAAAAGTACAAGCCGAATCAAGGACCCATTCCTCATATAGTTTGGAATCCATGTCAGAAATCATAAGAAGCTCCCATTTACTTTGCCCATCTTCCACAATATCAGCATCCGCTGAATTAAAAGGTTGATTTCATACATACAACCAAGCCTTCAACATGATTCCCAAATCCTCCAGCAAGATGCCTTATCTTCTCCTTAGATACTGAAGCATCATAGATCTCTTCCACTATGAAGAGTATCTCAACTATAGAGAATAGTATCTCTAAAAGTCATATATGATGGCGGTAAAGAATACAACAATACCATCGCCAAGTCCTCTTTGTTATACTTAACTTCCAATGTCTCCAAATCAGCCACGAATTCTTAGAACATAGTTAAGTGATCATCCAATGACATACCTTCAGACATCCGGTGAGAATAAAAGCGTTGTTTTAAGTGTAGCTTGCTGGTCAAGCTCTTTGTCATGCAAAATCGCTCCAATTTCAACTACAATGCAGCTGTACTCTTTTCTTTAAGAACATTTTGAAGAATTTGATTTGAGAGATGTAGATGAATTTGAGATTGGGATTTACAATCCCTACGCCACTTCTCATCCTGCGTCCAGGTAGTAGGCATTCTATCAAAGCCAAGCAATGCTTTTTCCAAATCCATCTACACCAACACTGCTCACATCTTCACTTGCCATAATATAAATCTCGTGTTNTCATACAAAGTTGCTCCAACTTCAACCACAACGTAGCGTCACTTCTCTCATTTAGAACATCCTGAAAATTTTGATTTGAAAGATATAGATGAATTTGAGATTGGGCTTTCCGATCCCTACACTGCTTTTCATCCTACGTCCAGTAGCAGGCATCCTATCAAAGCCAAGCAAGACTTCCTCCAAATCCATCTATGTTAGAACCACTCGCATCTTCACTTGCCGTAAGGTAAATCTCTTGTTTCTGTCCAACAACGAGATATCATACTTCATTGTCACTATGCAGAACAATCAACCTCGCTCTGATACCACTTATGAATTTGGATCGCAAGATAGTAACGATAATGAAATAAACAAGAAAATAAACACTAAAATTTACATGGAAAAACAATACGGGAAAAAACCACGGCAGAAGAGGAGAAATCCATTATAATCAAATCAGTTGTGTTTACAAGATCTCAATGAACAAGTCTCGAGTTAATTTCTACTGGACTCGTTCGAGCGTCCAGTTAGCGCCAAACTAGCGACAGGCGGGTGACAGGGCAGCGCTAGGCGAGCGACCAAGTGGGTTAATTTCTACCGGACTCGCTCGAGCGTCTAGCCAGCACCAAACTAGCAAAAATGTGATGACTTTTTCATCCGGTCCATAATTTTGATTTTTTTCAAGATCACTCCAATTTAGACTCCAATACCCACTAAAATTTGGGTCAAACGGCAATAGTTCTACTCGTCAACAAATTAAAAGGACTAACATGATAGAAGTTTTAGTTCCTTTCGATGTTTGCTATGTTTTGTTTTTGGTTTTATGGTTAGGATTCCGAGTTGAGTTCTAGAAATCATTATAACAACTAAAAATGTAAGATGATTGTATCCTTCTTTTATAGTGAATCATTTTACTCATAGCATAGGGCTGTGAATGTTTTCTTTAGGGGTTTATATATTGTGTTTTCACTGTCATTCAACTGTTTTTTCCAACCGTTGAGCTGATCTCATTAACACCAATCAAACAGTCTGTTCTTTATTACCAAATCAATCTTTTCCACTGCCGAGTATCTGCCAAGTGTCATTATATATATATATATATATAATGACAAGTGTTGCTTCCAAATCTTTGTCACCATATCGAGAAGCACAAACGTTGAAAGTTGCTTAACTAAAATCCCTAACAGAAGCACTAATAGCTTCAAGTTGATAGAGATATCTAGTCAAAACGTGCTATGTCTTGAAAATCCAATTCATTTTTCATTACAAGCCCATCAAACGATGGTGACCAAATTTTAACTTAGAATATTGATCTATTCAGATGCCATGTGAAAATATCTCGTCTAAAAATGTAACAATGTTATATCATTCAACTAAAGCATAATCTTAACTGAATATGTAAGACTAATTAGTGGGGGGTTGGTGTGTGTCTCTTGGAAAATGGCTTATTCTCCAACTATCATCTAACATCTGTTGGTATATACTTAATCTTGAGATTATGCAAGTTTTAGATAAAATTAAGTGCTAATGATGGGATATTAATTAAAGTATATGCATTAAGAAGCTTCCTGATACCAAATTCTATAATGGGGCATTACATTAGAATATGTAAAAGAAAACTAGACCAGAGAGTCATATCAAAGACTCGGAGACTGGAGTAGAATTAATAGAATGTTTGGGCATTTGTTTATTGGTTAAACTCATTAATTTATTTAAATAATGCCATATATAGGTAATGACGTGCATAATCAGAATGANTTTTTCATTCAAATTCTTTCTGTCTGTTAGTTTTACATTTGGCACAATAAGATCAGCCTCCTTGAGCATTTCAATCCACTAGATGGTCCTCTATACAAATTTGGCGAATAACACTCCATTTGTCACGTAGTTAGGAATTTGTTTCCATTTGTCATGTAGTTAGGAATTCGTTGACATGCTCATATGTCATCTGACTCACAATTCGTGTTTTGCGTTGGTTGCCTATTGCCTGCCCCTACTATTCACTTTGAATTATCATTCAATGCAGTGAAATTTTTTATGTAAGACGCAATAGTATATGTCTGCGGCATGTAGCTAGGAATATTTTCATGTACTGATAATTACTCATGTTCAACATCAAGCAGTTCTATATGGAAACAAAGAACTAAGTGCAAATTGTTTCTTTCTCTGTCTTTCCTATTTTCCACCTTCATCATTACTGGCAGAAGTGCCAGTTTGATTTCCATGGAAGGAAGCTTGAAATAAGAGTTGATGTCTAAGTGAGACCATAATTGTTCCTTCCGTCGATTTTTTAAATGTTTGGAAGTGCTGCAGTTATGCTATTCTGTAAGCATATATCTTTTTTGGGTAACGCCCCATCAGAGGCGCCCACACCTGCCCGCCCTTAGGCCTTGGTGTAAGGGTAAATCGAGGGTTATGCCTTAGTGACCAGATCATGCGAGAGAGGGCCAGCAGAATTCACTTAAAGAGAAATCGAACCTGCGCAGCCGGATTTTACACCCACATCACCTCATGACTTAGCCATTTCGGATGTGCCCCTGGGGGCTTCTTTTTATATATTATTATTATGATGCGATGCAGTTCAAGACATGACCGCCGTAAAACTTCATTTGATTTTTTGTGTTTTACTTCAATAGTAAAATCAGATTTTCTTATTCACATAATAGGACCCCATCTTTATCTTTTGCCAATCCA
This sequence comes from Fraxinus quadrangulata, assembly GCA_903798255.1. Taxonomy (NCBI): domain Eukaryota; kingdom Viridiplantae; phylum Streptophyta; class Magnoliopsida; order Lamiales; family Oleaceae; genus Fraxinus; species Fraxinus quadrangulata. The sequence continues at coordinate 4,625 of CAIGRB010131832.1, forward strand.
TTGTTTAAAACTAAAAGAACAGGGGACTTTGGCATAAAATTGTCCCGGTAGATGAGGTGGTGTGATCTCGTGGAATTCAGATTACCTCACGCTGTCATTGTTGTCCCCATGGTAATTTTGAAACCCTTGATCATATGTTTTCAACTAGTCCATCGGCAGTGCAATTATGATCTTATTTTGGTAGGCGATTTGGCATTATATCTCCAGTGCAAGGTGGCTGTTCAATATTGCTTAATATTTAGAACCAAGCATCGTCAAGATCGACACAATTTAATTAAGTGGCCAGTCTAGTCCCAGCGTTACTGATTTGGGAACTTTGGCTGGCACGAAATGCAGCCAAATTTAAATAAGAACAATTTTCTTTCCAAAATATTTGCTATAAAGTTAAATGCTGACTTATTGAATTATCTACTCTTCTGAAACCCAAGAGGTCTACTACATTCAAGCTCGTAGTAACTTTATAGGAATTGGGTATTTCGACTTGTCCAGTTCGTATAAAAGCACCATTTTTGGTCAGATGGTCTCCTTCCCACGATAATAGTTTTAAACTTAATATTGATGGAAGCAGTAGGAGTAATCCGGAGCAAACAGGCTGTGGTAGTGTGCTTCTTGATGACCAGTGGTTGGTTGTTTTTGGTTTTTATCATCATCATCATCTTGGTGTGAGCTCGAATACTTTTGTTGAGGTGATGTCACTGAGAATGGGACTTGAGTATTGTTATCTTTTGAATATAGAGCGAGTGGTTATCGAGACGGACTCTTTAGTAGTGACACATTGGTTTAATTCTAATGGCTCTCCTCCTTGGATTTTTTGAAATATTTGGGATGAAGTTATGATCTTTGCAGATTACATAGATGTGAATGTTGCCATGTTTATAGGGAAATGAACATGGTGGATGATTTATTGGCTTGCGTTGCTGTTAGCGGTAACACGTCCCTTTTAAACTCTATAGCGGATTTTCCTTTTAAGTCCTTAGGCTCGATTTATTTAGACCGTTATGTTTATCCTTCATTTCAGTTTCCTAAATAATTGTACCATGATTTTCTTCCATCGTAAGTGAGGGTTTCATTAATAAAGGATATAGAGGTGCTGCCCTCCTTTCTTAAAGATTAACTAAGATCACAACTGACCCTATTCTAAAATCTCAACTCTTTTGCTGCAAAAACTCTTGTACATAGGGCAAATTATAGTAACCTCTCAAGAGGTTTCACCTCACTTCTCAAAAAGTTACGAATCTCCATTAGTTCAAATTTTGAATAATGCATACTTCCCCTGAAATTTACAATAATTTCATAAACACCCCCTCCATTTTCAAAAATTATACAAATATCCCTTATTTCAAGTTTTGAATAACACTTCCTCTGATATTTATAAAACTTATAGATACACCCATCTCTTTTCAAATATTATACAAACATGAAACATCCCTTATTTAATTACGTTTTTGAATAACACATATTTTCCTTCACCACTTTTCTTACATATGTTAAAATAAATAATAGTAGTATTGTTTAAAATATCTCCACGAATTTTCTTCTATCTTGTGATTTTCATTTTCAAAATTTCAGTGGCAAACAAAATACCCCTTTCTATTAAATATCTCTACGAGGAAAAGGTGGTTTGAAAAGAATTAACAAATATATGCAAAACCAAAATACTCAGAGGACTATTTTGACAAAAAAAAAAATGTAATTATCAGCAATGTAATATTGAAATACTTAAAATACCATTTTAACACTTTTAACTAAATCAACAACAAATATTATTTATATTATCTATTCATTAAAAAATGATCAATTTATTAAAAATATGTCAATCAATATTCTCATTTGAGGTACTCAAAATAAATTTACTTATGGTAATATAATTAGCACAACTCATTTCAAGTTCTCCAATCAGAAGACACGGTAATATCCTAACAAAAAAAAAAAAATACTAAATATGTATTTTGGCTATAAATCAACTTTATAATTCAAAGTATTTAAGAAGTGTTGTATTCGTAATATTCAGTATTTAAACTCCATTGGATAGATGATTCAACAACTTTATTTTCCATTCTCCATTAAAGCAAAAAGAACAAAAACTAGCTATGAATTTGCGAACTCATGAATTTATAGGAAATTTAATAATGTTATTTATCACCTCCAAAGAAGAAAGCAGTTCCTCACAATTATAAAATTTCTAAGTACTCATTTAAGATATAATTAAAACCTTGTGTTCCTCAGAATTATCCAAATCACTTAAATGTTGAAATGATTTAGAAGATTGATGGTGAAACAATGTTAGGTATTTAATGTAATTGGCTATTCTGTGAACAAAAAGGACTAGAGCTGATATGTTGTAAAAAGTCAAGGAGTAGTGTGCAATTAGTATAAGTTGTGATATTTTAAGTCTAGGGTTTGAGAATGGAAGAGAAGGAAAAACGGCGTGAATTTTTGTTATGCTGTCGCCAAGGCTTGACTTGAGCGTCAAAAACAGAAACTTCATCTCTTGATTGTCACTTCATCTTCGCTCTAGCGACAACTTGTCCCTAGCCCTTCGCTCGAGCGACTGTGTCATCCAAGAAATTTTTAATTCATTTTTTAAAGACTTTTTGTCCGGCCCATTTATTCCCTAACCTACATATAAATACTTGAACGTCACATAACATAATTTCTAAGGTTGATTATTGAGAAAAAAAAAAACATGGCTTTCATATTCTTTTCATCCTCGGAGCACTCAACCTTCATTGTTCAAATTGATATGTTCTTGGCGGTGAAAAACATAAATTTCATAATCCAAATACCAAACTACTGCTTCCTTCATATATGTCAAAGTTTCTGAAGATCAAGAGAAGGTGATTGGAGTTCCAGTCGTTGAATAACGTTGTGCTCTTCCTGAATCCACAGGAGATAGACGATTTCACAAAGTTAGGAATTGCTGTAGGAGAGCGTAATCTAGGAGAGCTTTGAAAATTGTAATTGGGAGGTGGTGTAGGAGTACAGAATCCAAGAGAGTTGTAGGAATTGAGTTAGGAGATCAGATAGTACGTTTCGTCTTCTAGTCTGGTAGACTATAAGTTATAAATCATTTATAGTTGATTGTTGACTGACAAAGTGCCCGGAGTTTTCACCCAATTGGGTTTCTCCGTGATCAATTCATGTGTTCATTTATTACTTACATAAGTGCGGTGTTTCAACCTAGGAAAATATGAATTGCATGATTAACTATCTAGATAATAATTAATAGTGACTTGCTGCTATTTAATTGCTGAGTAATTTTAAGTCTACATAATCACCTATTCACCAGTCTCTAGGTATTGTTAGGGTCGAACTGCATATTTTCAATTGGTATCTGTGCCTTCATTCGATTCCTGGCCCTTAATATAGTCAAGATGATTCAGTCATTGTCTGTGCCTCCGTTTTTCAATGAAAGCAACTATACTTATTGGAAAGTTCGAATGAGAGTCTTCCTTAAAGTTTTGGATGAACGTATTTGGATTAGCGTTCAAATTGGGTGGACTCCACCTTTAACTACTATTGCTGGTATAGTTACACCCACCGATATCTCACTTTGGATTAAAGATGATTTAGTTGAGTGTAACTAGAACAGTAAGGGCATTCATGCCCTATTCATGGCTTTGTTTCCTAAAGAATTTAGGAAAGTGTCGATGTGTGAGACTGCTAAAGAAGTTTGAGACATCTTAGAAACCACACACGAGGAAACTAAAACAGTTAAAAATTTTAAATTTCAGATATTAACCTCTAGGTTAGAAAAAATTAGAATGAAGAACGATGAATCGTTCAATGAATTCTATGCGAAACTGAATGACATAGTTAATTCAAGTTTTAACCTAGGTGAGAGGAATCCTGAGGCTAAGATCGTTAGAAAAGTCCTTAGATCCCTACCTAAAAGGTTTAGACCNATTCTATGTGAAGCCTAATGATATAGTTAATTCGAGTTTCAACCTAAGTGAGAAGATCCCCGGGTCTAAAATTGTTAGTAAAGGCCTTAGATCCCTGCCTAAAAGGTTTAGACCTAAAGTCACCACAATTGAAGAAAGCAATGACTTAGATGTACTTAAGATAGAAGAACTCGTAGGATCCCTTCAAACATATGAACTCACTGTTTCTCAACCTAAAAAGATTAAATCGATAGCCATGAATACTGTTGGAGAAAAAGAGAGTGAGTCTTCTAATACTGAGACGCTTATGGATGACAAAATAGCTTATTTCGTTAAAAAATTCCAGAAAGTGATGAGGAATAGGAGAAAGCCTCAAGAACGGAAAAATGAATTACCTAGTAAATTCGTAAAAGATAATCGTGAAGAGAGTGGCCCTAGGACGGCTAATAAGAAAACTCAATTTGTTATATGCCATGAGTGTTAGGGTTACGGTCACTATAAGAATAAATATCCTAACTTGAAAAAGAATTCAAATAAAGGTAGAGGTAAGGCATTAGCAGTGATCTTGAGTGATGATGAATCATATTCTAGTACTCAGAGTGATAATTCAAGTGGTGAAGATGGACAAAATTTTATGGTCTTCACATCTATAGCTACGATTGAATCTGATAAGGAGATTGATAAGGTTATCGTGAACTATTTGAGGATAGTCTTAAGATTAAAAATGGCAATAAAGCTGTATTGAAGAAGGTCAATAATCTTGAAATAGAGAAAGAAAAACTCATAAGTGACCTTCAAGACTTTACCAAAAATTTGAGTGAGTTGAAACTTGTTAATGAGAACTTGGAAACCAAAGTTAAATCCTTGATAATTGATCCCAAAGGTGGCAACCGAACCGAGCGACTCGGCTGCTCGACTCGTCAAAAATGAGTCACAACCTACTCGGGCTCGTCAAATAGACGAGCCTAGCGAGCCGGCCTGATCGGCTCATTTTTATAAGAGCGGCTCGTGGGTGAGCCAACGAGCTTGCCCACGAGCCGAGCCTACGAGCTAAAATCGGGGTTTTTTTTTTAAAAAATGCTTATCTTCTTTAAAAAAAATTTGGGCGAGTCGACGACCTAAAGCTCGGCCCAGGAGCTACGAGCTCCACGAGTGACGAGCTCGTGGGTCGAGTCGAGCTCACCCATTGACAAACGAGCCAATGGGTGAGTAAGCCGGCTCGACCCTCGACCCTTTGCCACCACTAAGTGATCTTGAAAAATTCAATACTCAACTCCAATCTTTCATTAGTGGTACGCAGAAACTCGATAATCTATTAGGGATAAACAAGTCTGTTGGAAATAGGCATGGTCCGGTTTATGTTTAAAATGGTAACACTTGTGTTAGTACATCAAATACCACGTTCATCCTAGTCAATAATAAAGCTCGGAATACTGCTTATCCTGTACAGATTGCCAAAAATTTCTTAAGATCGAGACCTACTAGACAACATAGGGTAAATCGTCCTACATATCAGCAACAACCTCCGAACAGGTTTGAATCTAGGTTTATTACGCACTAGGACACACAAGACCTAGATGTCGTAAACTCGTAACTAGAAGTAAAAGTCAGGATGTCTCGAGCACGGTTAACTTCATTGCCAATCAGGTTAGTCACTTAACTGAGATGATGACTCTGTTAACTAAAATCATTTCTACTTCTAAGAAGGTTTGGATTAAAAAGAGTGAGATGAAAGGTCGTGAGATTGATCGTGCTCTTAATAATAAGAGCATCTATGGTTCTCCTTGATTGGTTTCTTAGGTGCTTGGATATGCAGCTCATTGAGTCCATTCATTCTTTCATGCATCTCACTTATTTATTTTTTGTTTTTTTATTTTCGTTGTGTTTTTATTTTCTTTGGGTATTGATTTATTTTATATATNCTGTCATCCCAAATCTCACACATACGGTCCAAACTCACTCACAAGATCACAGTGTGTACTATGCAGATTGTACATGAAGAGAGTTATACTCAATACTCTATATTCAACCAAACCAAGTAATGAAAATGACAGTTTAGAACATATGAAAACATTCTTGTTCACAAATGCTATGTTTAAGAACACCATGAAATGTTTTGGGCCCAAAACATTTCATGGTGTTCTTAAACATAGCATTTGTGAACAAGAATGTTTTCATATGTTCTAAACTGTCATTTTCATTACTTGGTTTGGTTGAATATAGAGTATTGAGTATAACTCTCTTCATGTACAATCTGCATAGTACACACTGTGATCTTGTGAGTGAGTTTGGACCGTATGTGTGAGATTTGGGATGACAGTCATCTCTTGGTTAGGTGGACTTGAACGTGAATTGACCTACATTTAGATGACCTTCGATCACGATGCATCTCCCTGTACTATTTTTTAATAAATTATATATTTGCTCAACTCATCTTATACTGTTGTTAGAAGCCTATTTGATTCGAGTAATTAAGCTTGCGGAGTTTCTCATAACCTGGTGCCTATGGTCGACTAACATGGGTTAACCGGCCTAAAGCTCGTTATAGGGTTAATTTAGTCACTTAGTGGATAAGAGTCTGCACATAAGATGCTATATTTGACAAAAAGCAACATAAAAATTATATGCTTAAATTCAGAGGGAGAGACAAATATTTATGTAATTAAGCTCGTTTTCAGGTCCTAAAAATTTTATGGATTTGACTTTCATCAGTAAAGAAAATACTTATTTAACAGTGATATTCGTATGTCCTTGCTCACAAATTTAAGGTTTGGAGTCATGTTCACGAGAACATAGTAGCACCTTGCACGTGTGAGTTTCTTATACACTTTACTCAATTTTGAACTTGATTAAGTACGTGGGAAAGTTTTATTGATAATGCGTTACTTGTCAGCACATGCATTTTTGAGTTCATCTGATTGTCTAGGGCTTTAAAAAAAAAGTGCTATTTTTCTTATTTTTCAAAAATTCAGTGCTATTTTTGTCAATAAGTTTCTCGCTGGCTTATCGCTGGGCCACACTCAAGTGATAGAAGCAGAAGCTGGCTAACTCGCTTATCGCTTGATCGACAGGTCATATTTTTTAATTTTAACGTAATTTTTTCAAGATTTTATGCATTTTTACCACTTTTCCTTTTGATTTCTCTCCAAATTTTCTTACCCACATAAAATTTCTAGTTTCCAATTCATTGAATCGACGATTTTAAAAGGTAAATCCCTTAAACCCATATTGTTTCTCCCGTTTTTGCAAATTCTTTTGGGGTTTGATGATTTTTGGTCATTTGTTTTGTCATTGTTGGCATTTGCACTACATAGTTGTTCATTGACGTCAATTATTGCACAATTTTGAACAAAGATTGGATTTTTGGACTATTTTGGGCGATTTTCCAGCGAATTTTCTCATTGTTTTTCATTGTCTTTGCCCCTATTTCATTTTCGATGACTATTGGTGGATTGAGGATGGTCTTGGATGGTTGCTGGAGATTTTTTGTATGGAGTTTTGGTGTTGGAGCAATGTTGGGTGACTGCTTTCAATTTTGGGCATATGTTTTTTTGGATATTTTTGGTCCGATTTTAGCACAAGTTTTAGGATGATTAAGGATTCGTGGTATAAGGTTGGTTTGAGAGTGGTTGTTTTGAGAACTAAAGTAATGTTGTTTTGGATTGTTGAGTTATAGGTTAGAAGTGTGAAGTTTGTTTTCCTTTATGCATAGGGGGCACACATGATCATTTGTGTCTTGGTTTGGTTGTATTTAGTGTTGACACTGTGAGGTGACGTCATGTCACTGCGACATGACATCACGGCACACGTCATGTCTTCACGTCACCTACGTCTAGGCATCCCGGCATCTCATTGTAGGTTCATTCTAGGGCGTGTTGCATTTACCCTCATTTTCTCGTTTTGCATGTATTCATGCATCTCATGCGTATCATGCTTATTTGTCTATCATATCGAGGTCTTGATGTATTGATTCTACTCATTTCAGATGCCGCCTAAGAGAGCTCGTACTGTCGCTTCGACATCGGTACCTCTATTTCTTACAGAAGGTCTATGTTTGTCTCTGCAATTGCCTAAGATACTTTTGGGTCGCAGTTTTCATTATGACCCATCTTGTTTGAGCTCGAGGTCATTATGTCTGATCTCTCTCTGGACCTCGCTGCTATTTTTCTTCCCAGGGTTGGGAACCTTTGTTGGTCAAGTTGATCCCTCCACCGAGTCTTTATATTCACAAGTTTTATGCTAACATTCATGACGTTAGCGACTCATCTTTTAGAGTCTTTCTTAGGGGTAAGACGATTAAGATTACTCATGATGTTATGTCTAGCATAACTCATATTCCCAAAGTCGTTTATCGCTTATTTCCTTATTTGACTCCTGATACTCTACTGACGGATTCTTTAGTCCCTTTGATGGTGTTTAACACACCGTTGGAAGGAGGTCAAGGTGCTATTCGTACTGGCTCTCTTCCTAGTGATCGCCAGATTCTGTTGCACATTGTGTACACGAATCTTTGGCCTGTATCTCATACTTTTTCATTAACCATGGAGAATGCTCTTTTTTTTTATGCCCAACTGCATGGTAATTCCATTGATTTACCCTCGTTCATTTGCCAACAGATTTTACGTGTTTTTTGTGTTATGGGGACGAGGGTGGGGCTACATTACAGTCCTAGGATTGAGTTTTCCCGAGTGGGTTCTGATGCGGGTTTCTCGAACGATTGGCCATACCGCTATTGCTCAGAGTAGGTCACATGCTTCTTCTGAGCCAGCATAGCCTGTTGACCAGACTGTGCCGGTTAATCCTATCGATGACATTATACCTTTTGATCCCTCAGATTTACCTCATTTTTCCTCTGTTCCTCCATCCACTGATATTTCGTCTTCCTCTACTTCTACTCCTTCCACTGAGTATGTCCCTCCTCCTGCTGATATCCCTTATGTTTTCGTTGATCGTTGCACTTATGGGACAGATGACCTTGCTGATTGAGCAACAGGCTCGGATGATGGCAGAGCTTACCCAGTTGCGAGCTACAGTAATTGACACACTACCAAGTTTACTATGCTTCGGGGCGTTGTTGGATATATTCAGCGTGGGCTTCGATGGATTCTTCGCCACTAGGATGATAGAGCAACTTTCGAGGAGAGGACTGATTCTGACGATACAGATGATGTAACTTAATTGCTAGGTTACCCCTTGTCATTTTGTGACAAAAAGGGAGGAGTAGATAGATAGATTTTGATGGAGTAGACATTTTTTATGTATATTTTTATCTACTTTATATGATGTATCTAAAACTTTTGAGATTATTTGATATAATATAATTTCGATTTTGCTAGATTAAGTTTTGATATTTTAATAGTATCAATGTTTCATTTTGGTATGTTGGGTTGCATTGGTACCACGTCTTAATTTAGCATATGATACGAAACTGAAAAGTTGCATCATGAGCTATTAACTACTTAAATTACTTATACACTGTGAACTACTTGAATTGTTCTTACGCTTAATAATGTTTCACATATATATTACACTGAGTATTTGAGTTGTCTATTTCAGGAAACAGGTATTAAAGAATGAAATGCAGAATTCGTTATAGACAGTTATTGGTTGTGTCTGTTGTTTTAAGTCTGTAATTTATTTTAATACCGTCTTGACTTATATTGAAGTTTTTTCACAAAATGTCAAATGGGGAGTTTCCTAGGTATTTAATATAATTGGCTATTATGTGAACTAAAAGGATTAGAGTTGATAAGTCAAGGAGTGGTGTGCAATTAGTATAAGTTGTGATATTTTAGGTCTAGGGTTCGATAATGGAAAAGAAGGAAAAACGGCGCGGATTTTCTTTAGACTGTCGCTAAGGCTTGGCTGAAGCCTAAAAACAGAAATTTCATCGCTCGACTGTTGCCTCACCTTCGCTTGAGCAACAACCTGTCGTTTGATTATCGCTAGCCCTTCGCTCGAGCGACAGTGTCATCCAAGAAATTTTTAATTCGTTTTTTAAAGGCTTTTTGTCCAACCTATTTATTCCCTAACCTACATATAAATACTTGAACACCACATAACATAATTTCTAAGATTGATTATTGAGAAAAAAAACATGGCTTTCATATTCTTTTCATCATCGGAGCACTCAACCTTCATTGTTCAAATTGATATGTTCATTAATTAGGTGGACCTTGTTTTACTATGATTTTGCAATTTGTTTATATTTCTTGTCACCACCGTATCATACGACTGTTGTTACATAAATTGTTCCGAAATTTAAATGGTATACGTGCAATGTTGCATCCGATGTATGGTATATTCAGACTGTTTTTGATATATACAAAAGATTATGGACAAGGTAAAAATATTTTGTTTAAACCGTAGGGTTTAGTTTTGTTTGCTGGTACGACTAGACTCACACTAAAAGCTTTTTATTTTTTGTTTGACCTACTGCTAATCATTTGATTAGATCCATTTTCTATTACATATTAATTAATCAATTAATTATCCTCAAAAAGTCTTCATTGTTGTACATGAACGGATTCAAGATCGGACTAGTATGAAAAAAAAAATTACATAATTCTTTATTACACTAAAAAAATGAAGTTGGCTGCCCGGTCCAGTCCTCTCTACATCCGTCCATGTTGTGTAACACTCAGATTATCACAAAACAAGGGTTAATCTTCTCGTAAAAAAGTGAAAAAAAAAAAAAAAATTGTTCTAGAATATGAACATCTATTCTTAAAATGAAGATAACTCCTAAGTACCATTATTGGAAAATTTTAGTCAATTTAATTTGTTCCTTCCTTGCAATTGTTCTTAAAGATTTCAACAAATGGTAATTATCAAAAAACAGTACGAATACACACCGAACAAGAATACCGGTGTTTCCTTCTTATAAAAAGTGTCAGTGTCATGCACCTAAATTACACAAGTCTAATAGAAAATAGACAACTCTTGATGCTCTTGCAATATAGAGATTAGAGTTCATGAGCAACTCTATCTTGGGGAAGACAAGTTTTATGAGTAAGGAAATATATAGTGTCTTATTTAAAAGAAGGAAAATAAAAGGTAATATTTGGAATTTATCAACTAAACATGATTTTTCCCAAAAATAATAGTTCAAATATGCAAGAAATATTTTTTTAACCCATTGTATGATTGGTAAAACAGTTATTTCTGTGAAAGGAATAAATTATTGAAAACAAATCATTATTAGTCATTATATTCTTATTTATGCAAAGTTAATATTAATTTTTAAACTGAAAATCAGAAAAAGCGTGTCGTTAAACTGAGAATAAGGGTACTTCATCTTATATAGTATTATTGCCCAATATATATAATAATAAAGTACCAACAACATTCTTTTCCTATAACCACAAACTGTTTTCTACTTACACATATAATGATGTTGTTTTATATGTTCGAAAAATATTTCTTGCAAAAGCGTTCTTGAATATAAATAAATTCTTACAGCTTCAATTTTAACAAGAATGAGACGTGTTTACATTTACCATATAAATAACGATAATAAAATACACCTTATGTTGATCTAAATTAAACGTACTTTTCAGTATGAATCCAAACGTTTCTAGAAAGGAAGAAAGAAAGAATGCGTGCTAATTTATTTGGACCCAAATGCCTTCACTAGGAAGATCTTGATGAACCGCCAAAAAAAAGATAGTATCCAGGTGGTGTGATGTTTCTCGAAGTTGGTGTAACCACTTGAATTTGATACTTCGATAACCCGATTACAGTTGTGTTTCCTGTAAGGATTTTTAATCGATCATGTGGGCTTATATGTGAATTATTGTGTATTAAATTAAATGCTATCAATTTTGATTAAACACATTTAAAGTTATCTATTAAGGTTTCGCTATTTTGGGGTTTGAAGCAACAAATTAAAGTGATGACTTTATGTATAGAGACCAGACACATTCCTAATTTCATGTTTGGCCGAATTAGATTAACAGATTGTTAGTATATATATACGGTTATGGTCTCCAGATCATTCTGTGATTGTTCATTTTATTTTGACTCTCATTATCAGAGAGAAATAAAAAATGTGTTGATCTAAAAAACTAAAACCCCAAGATTCATTCATTGCATTAACCATGTCTGATCCATGTATGCTTCTATTTCTGTTTACAAATTTTTGGTGATCCAACATGAAAGATCATTATGACGGTAATAATTTCTCAACAAGTGATATCAGAATCTATTTATGTTGAATAATTGAGAATTAAAATTCTAATTTGATTCTTGTAATAATTTCATTGCTTTCAAATTTAGTGATTCCGAAATTAGTTTTGTTAAATTTGAAAATTATTCGGTGGTCTTCCATAATTTCAGTTTAGTTTTTTTTTTTTTAAAAAAATCTCTGTTGTTGGCGGCCTTGGCGCGATTACTGTACGGTGATGTGTCAAGTGCAGCATTGTGCACAATGCTGTGTGATGCAGCACCACATGCAGTGGTGATGGACGCCGCTACGTGTTGTAGCGGCAGGCATCGCTGCAACAGGAAGCAACCTCGTCGTCACATCTGCTTAAAGCACCACCGTCCACCCCGTAAGAACTTTCTAGGGTTTGGCTTTTGATTTGGGTGAATTTTTGGGGAGGGAACTTGAGCTGAAAATTTGAAGATTTAAGTTCCTTCCTTGCAATTTCAGATTAGGGTTAGTGTTGCAATTTTTAAAATATATCTTTAATAATTCAGTCCCTTAAGGTTATGCATCCAAATTGGACCTTTAAAGTTCTAGGTTTAAAGTTATAAAGTTTGAAATTAATTAATTTGGACAATTAAAGTTCTTAATTTTTCAATTTTACCCTTAAAGTTTATAATTTGTTCAAATTGGCCCATAAAGTTTTGAATAATTAATTTTTAACATGTAAAGTTTTAGATAATTAATTTTTGGCCCCTAAAGTTTTGGATTATTAACTCTTAGGCTCCTAAAATTTTAAAATAAATAAAATATGCACATTCAATAATTTTCTTTTTCAAATTTTGGTACAAATGACGCTTTTGAGAGGTATAATATTCGAAAGTGAATTAATTGAAGCAATATATTGTTAAATCAACCTCTCTTGTGAAAATTAATTAACTTAGAATATTAAAGGTGTTTGTGTATGTGTTATTCATGCGAATATTTGATCAGCACAAAAGAATGTTAATATTTGACTGAATTGCACATGCACCTGTGGTGATAAACATGTGAAGATTATTTGGTTTAACGTATGATCAATAAATCGATTCAAAGAAATATTTATTGATTGACATGTTTCTTCATTATCAGTGTTTGATCACTACACTAAGAGTATCACTAACAATTCAATATTTCTGTCCAAATGCTAAATATTGATATTATGTTAGGTATCTTGTGATGGATCCTACCATTATTTGAAATTATTATTTGCAGGATATTTATGTGAGCTATTCTGAATTAATTGTTCTCTAATTCAGTTTCAGATTCTGATGCTAATATCTCTGCTAGCATCAATTCAATTACAATGCTTAATGGCGTCAACTTCAAGGCATGGCAAGAGAACGTGATGATTGTTCTCGAGTCATGGACTTGGACTTACCTTTACGGGTCAATCAACCTGCTGTACTTACTGATAAGAGTACATCTGATGACAAGAGGGAGATGGAAAAGTGGAAATGATCGAACCGCATAAGTTTGAGGTCATAAAGCGTGTTACTCCAGAAGCGTTTCGGGGCACTATATCCAATAAGGTGACTACAGTTAAAGGTTTCCTTGAGGACCTTGAGAGGATTTTTGTCAAGAATGAAAATGTTAAAACTAGTGCACTTTTGGCAAACATTATCTCAATAAGGTACAAAGGGAAATGAAACATACGGGAGTACATTATAGAAATGTTTCACATTGCTTCAAACATAAAGGCACTCAAGTTGGATTTATCTGAAGACTAGTTGGTGCACATGGTTTTGATATCCCATCCGGCATAATTCAGTCAAATCAAACTGAGATACAATTGTCAAAATGACTCATAGTTCCTTAATGAGCTCATCTCACACTGTGTCTAAAAAGAGGAAAGATTGAAGCATAACAGGAGCTCATTTAGCCACCACCACTAAGGACAAAAGGAACAAGAAAAAGAAAAATTGATAAGGATGTTGCGGGTACAGTGTCACAAAAGAAATAGTATAAGGAACAAATTGAGGGTGTTTGTTTCTTCTGTAGAGTTGTAGGTCATTTGAAGAAGAACTGTACCAACTATCACGTATGTGCTAAGATATGTATTCTTCTTCATTTGGTTTTAATTTAATTTCGGTACCTAGATACACATGGTGGATTGATTCTGGTGCAACAACTTACATCAGTGTATCTATGCAGGAATTACTACGTTTCCGAAAATCAAGTGATGGTGAAAGATACATCTATTTTGGTCACGGTAAGACGATGGAAGTAGATGCAATAAGAAAATTTAAATTATTGTTAAAGACTGAATTTTATTTGGATCTTAATGAAATATTTATTGTATCGTCTTTTACACAGAATTTGATTTCTAATTATGCCCAAAGAATAAAGCTGTAATTACAGCACAATTTTGGGGTGTCGATTTCACATGGAGATGGAAAAATACTCAAGTGTTCAACAAATTAGGATTTTTCGTGAATTGTTTGAAAATGATTTGTTTTTCAAAATAAAATTTAAATATCAATGGATTAAGTAATGAAATTAAAATCAATGAGTTAAAACAGTGAAGCGTCGAAATTTCCTCAATTGGATCGGATCATTCAACGTCAATTATTCATTTTTTATAACTCAATTAGAGTCTTTTATCCCGACACTCTAATCGGAAGATTTATCGTTAAAACCCAATTTAATTCAAACGTAACTCTAGAATCTAGATTTTCTCTAACAATTTCACACAATTATTTATTGAAATTAGATTATCAATCGACCATATACATCAAAAACAATGCAGTAAATAATCACATCAATAAAATAAATGAAATTGAAATTCAACAAGTATTTCGATCGTTCGATAGAAAAAGCATGACTAATGTTTATGAAAAATTTAATAAGAGTTAAACAAATTTCAAAATAAATTTATGAAGAGAAAATCTAAACTTAAAATTGTTTAACAAGAAAAATAACAAATTACTTAAATAAAAGATGTGAAATCACCAATCCAATGAGTTCCTCCCTTGATTCACCAAATTGTTTAGTTTTTCATGGAGTTCTTGAGCCAAAAGATGAGAAAAAAAGTGTATGGAGGTGTTCCCAATATGTATTCCGCTGTTAAGTATTTGTAAGAGTCGAAAATTGGATAAAAATCACGTCCAAATTGGATTCCAAAAGAGTTCCAATCGAATAAGGAAAGTTGCTTTAGCGCGCGGATTTTTCGTCTTTGCACAGCAATCAATATTTTGATCATAACTTTATCTCTCGATATCCGATTTAAGTTATTCAAAGTGAGTTGAAAGGATAACTCAAAGGGTTACAACTTTAATAGAAGTAGATTTCTTCCAATTTAGATATTTACTATGTCAAAAGTGGGTCTCAATTTTTGGATAAAAATCTGGAATATATCTTGTGCGAATTAGAAATTGATTTTGATAATATTTTGATCATATTCCATTCCTTTTTGAGTTCCAATTACATCCAATTAACTCCTTTCAATCTTCAAAAAATCTTCTTGTGGTCCGATTAAGCTATTGAGTATTTGCAATTTGGTCCTCAAACTTTATTTTCTTTCATTTTGGTCTCCTTTTTCCCTATTTCTTCACAATTCCGCTACATTCATCATCTTGTCTTGTAAAATATAAATTGTATACAATTAAGTCATATATCAATATATTAACCAACAATTTTCCATATTTTGACCGTAAAATAAGTGTGTAAAAAAGTACTAATCAATTTCAATTTTTGCCTTGGATAAATATGATCATTCTTTTTCATTTGTGAATGGAAAATTTAGTTTGTTTCATGATTCAAAATTAATTGGTTTCGGTTCTTTATCAGGTTATGATAATCTTTATTTAATTGATACGATTACTTCTTTTAATGAATCTTTGCATGTAAGTACTCAAGGTGTAAAGCGAAAATTAACCTGCGAGAATTCTGTTTCATTGTGGCACAAGAGATTATGTCACATCTTCAAGAGGAGAATTGAGAGAGTTGTATCTAACGGAATTCTCGATCCCCTTGACTTTACAGATTATGACATGTGTATTAATTATATAAAGGGAAAACAAACCAATAAAATGAGATTTCAAGCCAGCAGAACTTTGGACGTCTTAGAACTTACACATACGGACATTTGTCTCCCTACGACTTAACGGAATGGTCAACAATATTTTATAACGCTCATAGATGACTTTTCTAGATATGACTATATATATCTCATTCATGAAAAAACACAGTCACTAGATGTGTTCAAAAATAATAAAGTTGAAATTAAGAACCGACTCGGCAAAAGGATTAAAAGCGTCAAATCTGACCGAGCGATGTATACTATGGTAGATAAGAAAAAAAAAAGAGACTAATTTTGATAGGATATAAAAGTTAATGAGTAAGTTGTAACTTTCGTAATTCAATTGTTGCGAGCTATCGCTCAAGTGACATGGTTAGCTAAAAAAAATTTAATCGGGATTTCAAGGCTTTTTATCCGGCTCATTCAACCCTAACCCTATCATATAAATACCAGAACGCCATAGAGCGTAAATTTGAAGATTGAAACATAGGGAGAACTTGAGAGCTTTATCTTTTCATCTTTCAATTCATTAAGAGACTTCAACCTTCATTGATTTGATTATACTTGGCGGAGAAAACATCAGTTCCAGTTAATCCAAATACCAAGCTCACTGATGAACATGGAGTTCTTCAAGAATCCACAGGAGATAGACGAATCCACAAAGTCAGGGGTTAGAGAATCTAGGAGGGCTTTGATATTACAGTCAAGGAGTTGGTGCATGAGCGCGCAATCCAGGAGGGCTATCAGAATCTCAGTCAGGAGTTGTTGCGAGGCACACAATCCTGGAGAACTGTATTAACTTCAGTCAGGATGTCAGAAAGCTCATGTCGTCGTCTTGTTTGATAGACTATAAATTCGATCATTTATAGTGCATTTTGACTGGCAAAGAGCCCGGAGTTTTTACCCAATTGGGGTTTCTCCGTGAATATTTCGCGTGTTTTTTACTGCTTTATTTATTGTTTTCATATTATGCAGTATTCAAACATAGGGTAATTGGACTGTATGCTTAACCATCTAAAAATAATTAATTAGTGACTTGTTGCTGATTAATTACAATTTTTAATTATGCATTTACACCTATTCATCCCGTTTTAGGTTTAGTTTTGGTCGAACTGCGTAACTTTCAGTGTTAATTGATAATCGACCACAAGCTCCAAAGCATGGACATCAACCTAGAGTTTTGTCTCATTTTTTAGTAGAATCCGTACTCCAAAACTAACGGGACAAGGCATATTCATGTTCTACTCCACAAAATGATTAAGATTGTCGAAAATAATTAAATTTTTAATTAAATATGTTAATTCAAAGTAATCCACTTGAAACTCTAAACATGTGAAAATTTGATTGAATTATTATATCTTGTCCTACATATAGGAAATATTTGAAAATATTGTTTAGTTTACATCATGGGAGTTTGATATTTGAGTTTGGGCACCAAGGGGCACTACTAATCTTTAGAAGAGGAGACCTAAATCCTATAAGGTTCGATCCGAAGTCCACACAAACATCTTTTGGTTGGCACATCACGATACACGTGCAGGTGCAAGTCCTCGTCTTGCATGTTAATAATCAAAGTTTTGGGGTATTTGAATGAAATTATTTTAATGGTTTAAAGTTTTCGAACCATTGGTTTTTTTAATTGTTTTTCGCTGATTTTTCTGGTTATGACCGATGTCTGTTTGTGACTTGTTATTAATGTCTATGATCTGTAATCGATATTTTGTGTGTGACTGTAACAGACGTCTCTATTCATTTGGAATGATGTTTGGAATAGTCACCACTATTTGTAAAGAGGCTCTTTTAACTGTTTGAATTGCCACAAACACCATAAATTGCTTGTTTCTATGCTAGAATATTTACACACGATACATACACAGTATATACACCAATATATATCGAAATTATCATGATACAAGCCATAATATATAAATGCAATAATTCAATTAATTCTATTTGAGATTTTCGAGTACAAAACAAAAGGTTTTGTTCGTTGGAAATCTTACAGATTGATGTGTTGTTTCCACAATAGACAAAATTCGTTCTATGGAAGATTATTGATGTTTACCTTTAAGCAGCGTACGTAGAAGGAAGCAAATTTATTTTAAGGATACATCGTGAATGTTGTGGGCTTTGATTATTATTCTATTTTGATTTTTTTTTTTTTTTTTTGGTAATTCAATCCGATGTTCGATCATGTTGATCATTTGGTACATGTTTCAAAGATAAGAGTTTTCAAGTTTATTAGGAAGGAAAATTTCGATACTTCAGAAAGTGATAGACAAACAACAATATTACTACAAGTTTAGTAGATGCACCACATAAGGTATAACATTTTCCAGCAAAATCTCATGCCGACCTCTTTCTCAAGCGTAGTTTGACTACATGTCTGGCTACAAGTATTTCTGTTGAATTTAATACAAAATTTTGCCTTTATATTACAAGAAAATCTGACACTTGAGAATTAGAATTGCACAATTCTGCCTTTCTATTACAACTTGAGAATTAGAAAGATTGTGTTAGAGCTTTAAATAAAGCAAGAAGGAAGCACATGGCTTCTAAAAGTTTTCGAAAGATTTCCTAAATTGGTGGCCATCCGTGCTTGTTATATTGAGAGAGCTAGCTATAAATAGATGGCACAGAATATCACATATAATGCTAAAATCTCGACATAAACGTCGTGACACAATACCATTAGACAATTATTTTTTATTGATATTATTTGTATAGATTATATGAAATCTAAAAGAAGAATATTGTGAATCCACTAACTAAATATTTGATAGGAGAGAAAGTCCAAATTTCATCAAGAGGATGGCGTTAAAACCTATCATGTTTTTATGCTGGCAACCCAACCGAATTGACCGAAGGCCATAAAATCTGGATTTAATAGGACAATCGAACTCTGGCAATTTCAACGTACTAGAGAGATTTATTATTCATAACCATTCCTATGATAAGACAATGACTAACTATCGTGAGTATTAATTTAAATTATGCTTTTAATGCTTATCCCGATGCAGTGTTTCTTCACTTATACTCAATTTTTGTATCTACTATTGCATTGTTTTATGACAATCTGAAATATTTAATTTATATGGGCGATTACTGGAAAAATGGTTTTGAGTGAAAAACTTTGAACTCATTTTTTATTGGGAACCGAACTTCAAAACTAATGAAATTAAGTATATTCACGTTATACTGTACGAGATGATTAACACGATATATTTATTTATCGAAAACCATTAAATTTTGGATGAAATATTTTGATAAAATAAAAAACCCACTTGGAACTTTGAAAAGTGAGGGTTCGATCGAATTGATCTATCTTGCCCCACATATGAAACCTTGAGAAATGTTGTTTGGTTTATATTGTTGCAGTTTGAGACTTGGATTTGGTACTCAAGTGATACCACTAGTCGTAAAAAAGGGAAATATATATCCTATTGGATTCAGTCCAAACACATGCCGTCATTTGGCTAGTCAACTCGGCAAGGTATGTGCACAGGTCCAAGTCTACTTCAATTGGTGGTGCGAGTGTGTGTTCTTATCTTAGAACCTGTCTGGTAACCATTTTTTAAACCAAAAAATCAATTTGTGTACTGTTTTTTTCCACACCCTAGGCCCTACCATGAGACAACACAGTCAAACATTTCGACTAAATAGTACATAAAACGGTCTGAATTATACTTAACATTCTTACCAGACACAGCCTTATATATATATCGTTTTGGAGAATTTTATTTAAAATTTCTATAAAATTATTATTAATCAAATTCTTTGGCTCTTTAATAAAATTATTTTTGATGATTTAAAGTTTTCAAAGAGTTGGCTTTTTTTATGGATTTTTTTAACTGTGATCGACGTTTGTTACCTGAAATCTATATCTATGATCGATTGTGACTAACTATAATGAAAGTCTTATTCTTGTGCCCATGATGAGTATGAGTTAATAATTTGAACCTCCTCACATATTACTGCTGAGCGGACAGCCACAGCGTGAGGGTTCGATTCCTGCCTTTTACAAGATTTGGAATTGAACTCTTTGTGGGCACCAGTATGGCAGCTCTTGTACTCTAATCTGCTGAGGCACATCCCGCGATTTACCTCATCCACAATGCTATAAGGACAGGGCGGTGGAGGACCCTCAAGGTTGGAGTTTAACCTTTAATCTACCCTCATTGATGTGGTGTCTCCATGTCAGCGGTGACCTTTTTAATATTTTTTAAATGTTTGCTTTGGGTTTTCAAAAACGGACTTTCACCCTACCCTTTATCTACCTGCAACCCCCAAACCCCACATTTTCCCAGAAAGGTAGAAACCCCATTTTTCCCTAACCTGTTCGCAGCCCACCCCCAATAACTTTTTACTCATTACCCCTAATAATTTTTTACTCATTCTAATAACGTTGTAACAATTCATGCAATTTTAATTTGAAATGTCAATGATTTTTCATTTTTTATCTCAATTTTCGAAATCGTTACATTCACAAGATGTCAAATGAAATCAAAATATTGAATTCTTAATATCATTTCAAAATGCTTACGGCCTAGTTTTCGTCGTCGTTAATTGCATGCAAAAGGCCAGCTGTAGCAAAAGTTAAGGTGCGTCAAAATAGATTATTTCAATTTATTTCGAGAATTTCAATAATATGCTAACTTTAGAAATTCATTTGCAATCGGCTGCTAACCAAATTCACAAATCGCCCACGTCATCTCAAAATCCATTTCGAGAACGACATTGTAGATATATTGAGTTGTCCAAACTAACATTGTTTGGTTATCAAAAATAGTTAAACGAGCATCTAAAAAAGAGGCACCTAAATCGTCTTTTCGTAAAAAAAAAAAAAAAAAATTCAATTATTTCATTAAATTTTGTTATTTTTGCACGACAAATTTCTTAATATAATTTATATCACTCTATTAGGAATTCTTTCCATATGGTATGGAGTCAAAAATCTTCGGTAAGTTATTTGTACAATCTCATACATATGAATATGGGAATAAATTTTATTATACAAGTTTCGTAAATATGAATTCAATTTAAATTTGGTTCCTTGTTTGGTTTCATCTTTTTCCCCCCACACCCAACCCTACCCGACCTTTTTTTCCACCCCACCCTACCATCCCTTTTACTTAAATATTTAATCACCTACCACATTTCTCACAATTATATACAACAGTAGCAATATTTTTGCCTCTCAATAACTATCTCCGGTTTATTTATTTATTTTGTTGGTACGTTTTTTTTTTTTTTTACAAATGTTTACGCGAAATGAAAATAATGGACTGTTGGTAACGAAATATTTCATCAAAAGCAAATATTACATCGTTTCTCACAAATTATTTATTAAGGTAGGTTGGGGAAGGGGAAGGGGGTAAAAAAAAAAAAAGTTGTGTGTGGCATGGGAAAAATGGTTGGGTGGATGTAAGGAAGAATGCTAGAACGAGGTGTGAGGGAAAAAGAAACCAAACAAGGAACAACAAAAATAGAATCACCGATGACGGCCGACATCACGTCAACGGTGGGAAGATTGTTGTCCTGCCCACCAAGGGCTGGAGAACATGACTAGAGGTATATATGTTTTTGAAAAATTTTATTTAAGTTTGCTTTCAAATTATTATTAATCAAATTCTTTGCGTATTTTATAGAAATTATTTTTGATGATTTAAAGTTTTCAAGTCGTTGAATTTTTCAGGTTTTTTTTTTCTTACTGTGATCAATGTTTATTTGTGATTTGTGTCAATGTCTATGACTTGTGATAGTCTGTTACATGTAATCTACATTTGTGATTGACTGTGACTAACTGTAAAAAAATACATCTGTCCGTTTGGAAGGGTATTTGTACAATAACCACTATCGATGAATATGTTCTTTAGGCTGTTTGAATGGCCCAAATACTTTATAAATTGCCTGCTTCTATACTAGAATATTTACACACCACAGAGATCGTATATACAATAATATATATCGAAAGTATAATGATACACACCATGATATACAAAAGCAATACTTCGATAAATTCTGTTCCAAAATTCGAGTACAAAACACAAAGTTGTGTTCGTATGAACTCTTACAAATTGATGTACTACTTCTATAAGAATCAAAATTCTTTTTACTGTAGGAGACGATTGTTGTTTGTCTTTAAGCATCGTAGAAGGGGAAAAATTAGTTTTAAAGACACATCGTGAATTCGATGACTCGAATGACCATTATGTTCCAGTTTTGTTCATAATTCAATCATGTATTCGATCTTGTTGATCATACCGTACCTATTTCAAAGAAGAGTAAGTATCTTCAGGTTTATTATGAACGAAAAATTTGATACTCCAAAAAATTATAAACGCGCAACATTATTACAAGTTTAACAGATGCACCACATAAGGTGAGTCATTTTCCAATCAAATCTAGCGTCAACCTCTTTCTCAAGCTTGGTAAACATTACTGATGAGAAAATTATTAAAAAATAAGCATCTTTGATTAGACTTATTTTTAAGTAACTTTTTATATCTTGGCATGATTAGATAAATTACTTTTAGAAAGTATAGGAAACAACCCGTTTATGATTCGAGTGTAGAAGAACCATAAAAGGAAAAATCAAGAATGTCATACATGTCAGGAGCTAGATTCATGTCAACGAACAATTCAACAACTTCAATCGCTACTATATATCACTACTATATTAAAAGAGAGGCTTTGATATTCACTATTCATTTGAACCTCCTCACATATTACTGTTT
>CAIGRB010131846.1:0-12295 GCA_903798255.1 Fraxinus quadrangulata
TCAAAATTTTTTCAAGAATTAATGTCTTTGGATCTTCTTAAAGATAGAGAATAAGGTGGTTGTGATCAATAAAAGCATCACTTTAATGCTCAAGAATGGTTATTTATAACACTCAAACGATGAAAAAAATTGTACGGACGTCCGGTAAATACCGAACGGTCAAAAATTCGTTATTTTTTGTCAGACATTGGAACGTCAGAAAAATGACCATTGGGGCTAAAATTGGTTTTACCGGACGTCCGGTATGCGTACCGGACGTCCGATAAGCCAATTTTGGCTCGAAACATCATCGTTTCTTATTTTTATCAAATGTAGGTACTAGAGGAATGTTTTAAAATGTTTTTCAAAATATTTGACATATTGAACTTATGTGTGACGATTTTTACGTTTGAAAAACATATTTTTTCAAATAAAATATTTTGTCATGAATTTTGAAACATAAAATCAAAACTTTGAGCTTTGCACGAGCATTACCAAGTAAAAAAATATTTTACCTTTACATATAATCATGAAACGTCTAAGTGCTTAGTTTGAATAATTTTATCGTGCATTGCTTGATGGTACTTTGAGTATTGTCTCGATTTTCGTCAAGACAGATTTTGCGGGATTTGCAATCTCAATTATCATGGCCTCGATTGTTTGATCTTGTTTTCATGTTGGCCGTTGTGTACAAATTATTTATCCTCGAACTTTGTGCCATCAAATATATATGTGCTATGGACACTTAAAATCAATTTGTTAGTGATAAACATAATTTATTTGTGATAATCAAAACGAGACGTCAACCATAGGTCAACAAATATCACATTTTAAGGTTTTTTTTTTTTTTTGAAATCTATCTCAATGGATATTCATACCGTGAAATATCGAATCAAACGAAAAATTATAGAAAAATAAAGTTCAAAAAAGGACATTGGAATGATGTTGAAATTGAAAAGAAACATAAACAATCACGACTTTACGTTTTACAATTAATGTAAAATTATTTTGATATTTAAAATTTATCGATCATATATTTATTATGGCCGCACTTCAACATTTCCAACAAATTTTAAATCGATTAAAACTATTATTTGTAACTTAAAATACTGAATCAAACGTTAAAAAAAAAGTAAAATTTATCGGCCATATATTTATCATGGCCGCATTTCAACATTTCCAACAAATTTTAAATCACTTAAAATGAATATTTGTAACTTAAACTACTGAATCCAACGTATAAAAAAAGGGCTTAGCCGAACCGAGCCGAGCCATAAAGTCATTTGGTTTGGCTCGACTTATGAACAGTAACAACCAAAATAACTCTTTTATTTATGTAGGATTAGTAGTTATAGTTGTAATTATATACGAACTTGTTCTTCCATTCTGCAACATTTGGGTTCGACTGCAAAATCTAAAAAAAAAAATGCTTTTTATGTAAGTTAGATTAAGCACACTAAGAATACACATTTTGGTCCAAACAAATACTAAAGAAAAATTATGTTAATACAAGAAGAGGAGTACAGTTTATGCAAACCTCACTAAGTTTGTTCCCCACTTCGCATTCGACAAGTCATGTTGAAGTAGTTTGATCATATACAAAACCACTTAATCCATCCTTGAACACATCATAGCATGCATATCAAGATTCTTGATGTTTTTCAAGTGATTTTATACTTGTCCTTGTCCAATCCAATGCATGGAAACTATTGTTTCACTGTTTGCAATATTTTTTCATGTGTTTCTAGTAAACTCCCTTTTTTCTGTTTATTAGTAATTATAGTTGTAATTATATACGAGCTTGTTCTTCCATTCTACAACATTTGGGTTCAACTGCAAAATCTGAAAAAAAAAATGCTTTTTATGGAAGTTAAATTAAGCACACTAAGAAAACACATTTTGATCCAAACAAATACTAAAGAAAATTTTTGTTAATACGAGAAGAGGAGTATAGCTTACACAAACCTCGCTAAGTTTGTTCCCCACTTCGCATTCGGCAAGTCATGTTAAAATAGTTTGATCATGTACAAAACCACTTAGTCCATCCTTGAACACATCATAGCAAGCATACTACGATCTTGATGTCTCTCAAGTGATTTTGTACTTGTCCTTGTCCAATCCAATGTGTGGAAACTATCGTTTCATTGTTTACAATATTTTTCCATGTGTTTCTAGTAAACTTTTTTTTTTCTGTTTATTAGTTATTATAGTTGTAATTATATACTAGCTTGTTCTTCCATTCTGCAACATTTGGGTTCGACTGCAAAATCTAAAAAACATGCTTTTTATGGAAGTTAAATTAAGCACACTATGAAGACACATTTTCATCCAAACAAATACTAAAGAAAAATTATGTTAATACGAAAAGAGGAGTATAGTCTATGCAAACCTCACTAAGTTTGTTCCCTACTTCGCATTCGGCAAGTCATGTTGAAATATTTTGATCATATACAAAACCACTTAATCCATCCTTGAACACATAATAGCAAGCATACCAAGATTCTTGATGTTTTTCAAGTGATTTTGTCATTGTCCTTCTCCTTGTCCTTGTCCTTGTCCATCCAATGTGTGGAAACTATTGTTTCACTTTTTACAATATTTTTCCATGTGTTTCTAGTAAATTCTTTTTTTCTGTTTATTAGTAATTATCTAAATTGTACTGATTGTTCATATACTCAAGTTCACTAGTCATCTCTGCATCAAACTTAGCTATGAGACTTTCAAGAATCAATGTAATTATAGACTTTCAAAAACCAATTGTATCTAGAAATTTATGAATTATGCAGCATGTTGATACAATTAGTTTTTGTGTTTGAAAGTTGTACATTGGCTCGGTCCCAATTCCTATAATGGGAAAACATTTCTTGAGCACACTGATTCTTTGAAAATAGGCAAGTGCACGGGATCATGGTCAAGTAATATAGTAATGAATAGAGTATCAAACTCACGAGGACTATATATTTGATCGAATTAAAATTAATTGTAACTTTAATCGAATAGTAAACAAGTTGTGATTTTTCTATAATAATCCCTAAATTATCAATTAAAGTAGCGAAAGCAAGTAAATGTGTTTTCTAAATATGTTAGATGCATTGCTAAAATATCGAATCTCACCTGTTATTCAATTTTTAATGTAAGAATCAATATGATAACTTGAAATCATTCATATTGGTCAATGTTCCTAATTTAAATGAATCTCAGTGTGCAATCTAAAGTTAAATTTTTCATTACTATTCTCACCCTTTCTAATTCAGGTGGACTCTACTAATTGCAAATCAGTTCAGTAAACTAGGATTCTCCAATTGTTTCATTGCTTATACCTCTAGGACTAGACTAAGCAAATAATCCCTCATTAAAAGTCAAGTCTTCTCAAATAAGGGTTTGGGGGATAACCATGATATTTGGTGGGTCTTCTGTTTCATACACCTATTTTTTCAAATTTTCTATTATCATTTTTTCGCAACCTCTCTCCCTTAAATTTTCTATGACTCATTTAACTGGCTTTTAGTCGATAATTTCCAAATCAAAATGATTTTAGGATATCAGGTTGTAAATACCCTATTAGGCTTAATAATTCAAGTAATAAATATTACGAAAATATGTCTTTTATATTTTTTTTTTACCCTCATTATTGCAATACCCCTCATTAAATACCTATCTAATCAAACCGACCTCTAACATGAGACTTTTGCTCAATTTTATCCTATTAATTGAAAACAATCCATACATAAATTTTCACACATAGAATCCCAGTTTACATACGTATCTTCCTACAACCGTAAAATCACCCTAAATTATGCTAAATTTGGTTCTAAGGATAAAAAATTAGTATGATTTGGGTATAGCATCTATGTTCAACTAAATCAACCTATCAAACTTATGAATCAACTCATTTTATCACAATGTCAAACTCAATTCTAATATGCATATAATATCAAATTTTGTAGGATTAAGCATCAGTCAATCTAGCATGTAATCTATCCACGGTTCATAAATCAATATCAAATCTCAAATATAATTCTCATTACCGGCCAGGAAATCTAACCCACACAAGCACACAATCTAAAACAAAAAAAAAATATTTTTTTAAAATTTTTCGACTTTTTCGATTTCTTTTTTTTATTATTATATTTTTCTATTATATACTATAACAAAAAAGAAAATTAGTACACAAACACTCAAAAACACACGAAAAAGTAAAAACTCAAAGTTTTTTTTACCCTCAAACTTAAAATCGATATTATCCTCAATAACTTAAAGTATAACTAAAGATATAAGGGTATGGGAAAAAGGAGGAAGAAGTTGCTTCTTGAAATTTGTTGTTAATTGGGGGAGGAGCTATTTAGCAATCAATCTCAAAGTGTAAGATGTTAAGTTCCTCCCGATATTTATATCCATCGTACCTATTAAGAGGGGAAGAAAACAATCAGAAGAGTCAAAATTAGTTCTTTTTTTTCTTTCTTCTTTTGTTTTTTTTTGTTTTTTTATATCCCAGTTTCATATCTCCTGCTTATTTCAACTCCTTTTTGTTACTTAATTAATGATTCTTTTAACCAGTCTCAGTGTCCACGATGAAGATGAACTCTAAATTGAGTTTAAACGTGTATATAACTAATGCAAACTAATAATCAAAATAAATCTGTATACAATGCAGTACAAAAAGCAGAATAAATAAAAGGGAAGTGGTTGGGTTTTCTCCCAATAAGCACTTAGTTTATAGTCTTTAGTTAAACTGTATGGAGTGACTGATCATGGTGGTTCATGTTGGAGTCTTGCAGCCTTACACTCTATCTAATTTCCAGTTTTACATCCTCTTTTTACCCTCCAAACCTTGAGATCTCTATTCTCTTCTTGAGCAAGGCTCCTCAGACGTTTAGGTTTTATCTCATTCGAATCTTGTTGAACTTTTTCAGCAACATATTTGGCATCCTCTAGGACTAATGTTTGCTTGGGTAGATTATGTAGTTTAAAGATCTCTTGTGCGTCTTCCACTCTCACACTCAACTCACCCTTCTCTAGTCAATCAAGGTTCGACTTATTGCTAAAAAAAGGTCAACCTAAGATTATTGGCATATCTTGGTCGTCTTTAAGGTGCATAATAAGGAAGTCCACTGGGAATATCAACTTCCCAATCTTAATGAGTACATCTTCAATCTTGCCCCATGAGTATCTAATGCTCCTATCTGCCAATTGCAGCATCATATTTGATCATTTGACTTTTCCCACTCCTAAATTCCTAAAAGTAGACAAAGGCATTAAATTTACACCTACACCTGTATTACATAAAACATTAAAATGAAATTCATTGTCTGGTAAAATAGGTAAAGTGAAACTCATTGGGTCCTTGAGATTTGGTGATAATTCATTTTGCAGCCTTGCACTGCTCTCCTTGATGAATGTCACTTCTTCCCAGTAACTTTCTTTTCTTAGATATTATGTCATTCATGAATTTTACATATATTGGGATCTGTCTGATTGCATCAATGAACTTTGCATGCTTTCTTGATTGTATTTCAGTCTGACCGTTAGAGTTGCATTCCTTTGTTTCATCTTTTGTGCTAATGATGCCAACTGAGTTGATATTACTATCAAAGAATCAAATTTATATATCCCAGCAACGTTCTTTCAACTCGCCCTTTCAGTAGGTCAAAGTGCTCTAGTGAATGCCAAGCTATCCTTATTTGATAGATCGACCCGCGATTCTTTTTGTGATAAAAACATCACATGCAGAGTCTACATTAGCCTTGCTAATTGAATTTATACCAATGTAAAAGTATTGCACCTGGAACGACTTTTGCAATTCACATTGTAGAAATTGACTGATTAGACTCTTGTATCACTCCCAAGCCTCTGAATTACATTTAGAGTCCAATCGTTGGAATGCTGTAATCTCATATCTCAGCTTTGCAATCATTTCTGGCGAAAAATAATTTCTAAGAAATTTTTGACCCAATTGGTTCCATGTAATGATGCTCTGAGGTGGACAAATGTCTAACCACTCTCTGAATGAGTCTCTCAATGTGTATGGAAAAAACTTTAGTCTGATTACTTCGCTTAAAATCCTCGGATACTTGATTGTTGCACACATGTCCAAGAATCTTAGTATGTGAGCATTGGGGTTTTCAATAGCTCTTAAAGAACTACAGAGCATTTTGAAACATGTTTATGACATCCATCCTCAAGTGGAAGTTCGCTTGGCCAAACACCAGATAAACAATACTGGATTGGTTTTTCACAATAGGTGAAACCATATATTTACCCATGAACCTGCATTCTCATCCACTTCAACTATGTTTGGAGGTACTAACCCCAAATTTGCCTAGATGAAAATAGGGTTCAAGTTACCTTCTACCATGTGTTCCTCTTTCTATTTTTGTCGTGCTTTTAATTGTTCTCTTCTTCGAATCCTGAATGTGCGTTCGATCTCTGGATCAAATTAAGCAAGATTATCGGGTATCGAACTTTACATAAAAAGTCCTAAAAAAGTAAGAAAAAAGCATTGTAGAATTTTTCTAATGAAACATAATAACTAATAAAACAATAAAATTCAGATTAAAGTTAAAATTAATTAAAACTTACAAAAAACAATTGTACCTCGCAATGGCACCAAAAAATTGATTCTTTGAAAACCCACAAACGCATGAGATCGTGGTCAAGTAATATAGTGATGAATAGAGTGTCAAACCTACCAAGACTATGTGTTTAACTGAGTTAAAATTAATTAAAATTTTAATTGAATAGCAAACAAGTTGTGATTTTTCTATACTAATCCCTAAATTATCAATTAAACTAGTAAAAGCGAGTAAATGTATTTTTTAAATATGTGAGATACATTGCTAAGATGTCGAATCCCCCTTATTATTTCATTTTTAGTGTAAGAATTAAAGTGATAATTGAAATCATTCATGTTTATCAATACTCATAATTTAATTGAAAGTCTCTCTCAATAACGATTAAATCTATTCCTCTAATATGACCCTTCTATCTCTCGATGAAAGATAAAAAATAATAAAATATAGAGGTACATCTATATCATCTATTGAACCTTACAGTGTTTATTATATTATGTTTAAATTCTATTGTCTCTTTCGATAACAATAAAATTTATTAACAATTCAATTGGTGATCAAACAATTGAAAAGAACGGTAATAAGCATTCACAAATTAAACCAAATTAAATTCAAAATAATTAATTAAAAACTAAAAATATCATAACAATGATTTATCTCATCATAACAATGTATAAAACTAGTCTAACATATTGGAATTACAAGAAATAATGTTAAATGTATAGAGCATCACTTGGAATTGTGAATTAATGAATGAAGGAAGATGGATCTTGATGTTTTTGAATTTCTTTAAATTATCTTAATAAATTTTCAATAATTCTTTCGCTTCTTTGCCCAAAAATCACATGTTTAATCTTC
Source organism: Fraxinus quadrangulata (assembly GCA_903798255.1). NCBI lineage: Eukaryota > Viridiplantae > Streptophyta > Magnoliopsida > Lamiales > Oleaceae > Fraxinus > Fraxinus quadrangulata. The sequence continues at coordinate 7,407 of CAIGRB010131846.1, forward strand.
AATTGACGAGTTCTTAAATTTAGCCGTTGAAATCTTCTCACAACATATGATTTTGTCATTCTTTTTTAATGAAAATTAATGGAATATTGTAGTATGAAATGTATATGAGAGGTGTCTCTAATATAGTCTTCTGTTAGGTATTTGTAGGGGTAGAAAATTGAAAAGAACGATAATTTACATCGACAAATTAAACCAAATTAAAGTCGAAATAATTAATTAAAAACTAAAAATTTCATAACAAGGGTTCATCTCATCCTAACAATATATAAAGTTAGTCTAGGACATTACAATTACAAGAAATCATGCTAAATGTACAGAACATCACCTGTAATTGTGAATTAATGAATGGAGGAAAATTAATCTTGATGTTTTTGAATTTTTTAAAGCAATTTTGATAAATCTGCAATAATTCTTTTGTTTCTTTGGCCACAAATCACAAGTTTAATCTTCAATTGATGAGTTCTTAAACTTCACCTTTGAAATTTTCACACAATATTGATTTTGTCATTTTGTTTAAGATGAAAATGTTGAAAAAAAATGAATATAATGGCCGACTTTGGCATAAATTTTGAGTGGGGACCCGTTTGGTTATTTTGGAAAATCAAAATTGATTTGTGTTTTCCTCCGTGAGAATATCGAAATCATATATTTACTTGTCAAAAATGATGGTCGGGTGAATAAAAATTGGAGCTCATATTTTATGTTGAAGGGAAACTAGTTTAAAGTTATCTCACATAGAAAAATAGATAAATGCATGACTACTTTAAATATGTCTGCACTTTAGAAAGGTGTAATCATGTGTAGTATAGAGGCTCTTTCCACCTGTGCACGCATGGGGGTGCAAATCATGGACCGAGATAGGCCTTCGACTTTGAACTTGTGTGCGAGTGTGACCTGTGTACACAAATTTCGGACTTGATTGACAAAATATTGACCCTTAAGAGAGTCAACGTTTTGCCTTTATTTTATTTTTCTAAAATCTTTCAAATTCTTTTAACTCCTGAAACTCATGTAATTATGCATGTGTTAATGGAGATATTAACAGCCGGAATAATGGTGGTTAATAACATAACTCCTGGCTGTTAATTCTCTATTACAGTCTATTTATTCAGTCATCTTCCTCCATTACATACATACGAAGAAAATTATTTTTCTACATAAAAAGAAAAAAAATTCCAGAGTCTGCATACATAATTTATTTTCTGTTAAGATCTTGGTGATAAGGATCAGATGCTAAGTCATTTCATCGGAGTAGTATCTGCAATACTCAGACTCTACTGATTTTTCTGTTGTATACTAAAAAGCGGACGCTCGAACTAAACCTCAAGCACCTATGGTGAGGGGGAAAATCTGTTTTAAAAAATTGTGTTCACACAGGTCTCGGTTCATTCGATTAATTTTTTTAAAAGTAATTTAGATTACTTGTTCTGTTTCATTGTGATTAATAAATTATTTAATTTGTAATAGTTTGGCTAATGTTCGGTTAGCTAGTGTCCGATATATATTTATACAGTATTTCTGTTAGTTGTAAATCGGGTATGTGTTACAAATCCAGTATTTGTCCATCTAGTATTTGTTAAGTCAGTATTCATTCACTAATATTTTGGTCTAACAACCGTAAAACAGGCTCATAACAGACAAGTTCATGTTGGTTTTATTGAGAACTAATATTTGTTTGATTTTCAGAAATGGCAATCGAACGAATCAATATGGATGTGGTATTTGAAAACCTGGATGTGGGTTCTACTGTAACTCAAATGCCAATTTTTGTTGTGACTCAATAGCTAAATTCTACTATGGCTAAATTACTAAGCTGTGCTATGAGCCAGACTATGGCTCAACCAACTGGCATGCCATTACTATTTCGATTAATCATGGAGAAAAATAGGAGAAATTCAATTGCTTGAATTTTAAAAGGTGGTAACAGAAAATATTGTTTTACCTGACCACCTTGAACCTTGCAAGGTTTTTGACTAAAATTGTTCCTAGACTCAAAGGGGATGAGAAAGATGTTCAAGCTGTTAGCGCACTTGATGCATGGAAATATTCAAATTTTTTATGTCAAAACTACATCATGAACAACTTAACAAACTCGTTATACAATGTATATAGTATTATGAAAATTGCTAAGGAGTTGTGGAGTCATTGGATCAGAAATATAAAACTGAGGATGCTGAGGCCAATAAATTCATTGTTGGCCGATTCTTGGACTACAAGATGGTGGACTCCAAAACAGTAATCAATCAAGTGCAAGAACTCCAAGTGATTATTCATGATATTCATGCTGAAGGGATGTTATTGAGTAAAACTTTCTAAGTGGCTGCAATTATTGAAAAATTGCCCCCGCATGGAAAGATTTTAAGAATTATCTTAAACACAAGCAAAAGAAAATGAATGTTGAAGAACCGATTGTTAGATTTCGAATTGAAGAAGACAACAAAAGTTCTGAAAAGAAGGGGTTCAATCATATTGTAGCTAAAGCCAATGTTATTGAGCACGGTCAAAGTTTTAAGACATTCAAGAATAAGTCTAGGACATCTGGTGGCAAAGGTGCTAAGTTGGGACCGAAAGGGGATATTTCTAAGAAGAAATTTTAAGGAAAATACTTCAATTATAACAAAGTATACCACAAGTCTTCGAAGTGCAGATTACCAAAGAAGAATAATAAAAAAGAAGCAAATGTGGTTGACTACATGACATATGATGTGTCAAAGATGAATCTCCCAGCTGTTATTTCTGAAGTGAACATGGTGGGTTCTAACACAAAAGAGTGGTAGATTGACACCGGTGCTTCGAGGCATGTGTGCTCTGATAAAGAGTTGTTTGCTGCATTCGAAGCAATTGAGAATGGTGAATGTTGTTCATGAGAAATTCGGCAACTTCTAAAATCAATGGTCAATGGAAAGTGGATTTGAAGATGACTTCTAGGAAAGAGTTGACTCTTAACAATGTATTGTATGCGTTGAAAATTCACAAGAACCTAGTTTCTGGAGCTTTTGAATAAGCATGGTTTTCGTATTTTATTTGAGTTAAACAAAGCTATTTTGTCAAAAAGTGAAATGTTTGTAGGAAAATATTATGTTTTTGATAGTATGTTTAAGTTGAATTTAATGGTTGTGAAGTCGAAGATTAATAAAGTGATTTATTTTGCTTACTTGATTGAGTCTTCCAATTTGTGGCATGGTAGACTAGAACATGTTAATTATGATATATTGCATAGATTAATTAACTTGAACTGTATACTGGCATTCCATATTGATTCTAAACATAAATGCGAAACTTGCGTTGAGACCAAATTGACAAGGTCCTCATTTAAATCAATTGAACGAAATACAAAACCACTTAATTTAATTCACAGCGATGCATGTGATTTAAAACTTGTACAAACAATAGATGGAAACAAGTACTTTATTACTTTTGTCGACAATAGCACAACATATTGTTATATGTATCTGCTTAAAAGTAAGGACAAAACTATAGAGAAATTTATTCTCTATAAGAATGAAGTTGAAAATTAATTTAATAAGAAAATTAAGGTGTTGAAAAGTAATCGATGTGGTGAGTGTGAAGCATCATTTGCTGAATTATGTGCACAATACAGAATCATACATGAAATCACTACACCTTATGCTGAACGGAAAAATCTTACCTTAAAAGAAATAATGAATGCAATGTTAGTAAGTTATGGGTTACCTCAGAACATGTGAGGAGAAGCTGTGTTATCAGCAAATTACCTTTTAAATAAGGTGCCCCAAAAGAAAATGGAAAAGACCCCATATGAGTTATGGAAATGAAAAAAATCTTCGTATAAATACTTACGAGTGTGGAGATGTCTTGCTAAAGTGGCTATTCCAAAACGAAAGAAGGTAAAGACAGGCCCGAAAACTATGGATTGCATCTTCAGAGGCTATGCACATAATAGTAATACTTATCAATTTCTTGTGTATGAATCTAAAATCCCAGACATATACAAAAACTCGATAATGGAATCGAGAAATTCTTCATTATTTGAACATGTATTTTCATACAGATCCAAAGAGGAAGCAAGATCTTCTAAATTGACACATGAGATTATGGTTGAAAATAGTAAGGATCAAGAATTAGAAAAAGAGGTAGAGATTGAACCAAGACGTAACAAAAGGGAAATGATAGAAAAATCTTATGGTTTTTATTTTCGGACTTATATGCTAAAAAGTGAATCTCGAAGCTTTTAAGAAGCTGTGAACTCTTCAGAAGGACGTTCAGTGGAAAGAGTCCATTAAAAGTGAAATAGATTTCATTTTACAAAATCATACATGGGAGCTAGTAGATCTTCCTCCAGGAAGTAAACCACTGGCTACAAATGAATTTTCAAAAGGAAAATGAAAGTAGACGAAACAATCGAAAAGTAAAATGCCAGATTAGTAATAAAAGGTTACAGACAACGCGAAGGTCTTGATTACTTTAACACCTATTCCCTAGTTACGAGAATAACATGTATTAGGATGATACTTGCGATTGTCGCTTTGAGAAATCTTGAAGTATATCAAATAGATGTTAAAACTACTTTTCTGAATGGAGATTTAGAGGAAGAAATTTACATGGAACAACTCGAGGGTTTTTCATCACCAGGACAAGAGAAGAAAGTCTGTAAATTGGTAAAGTCATTATATGACTTGAAACAATCTCCAAAATAATGGACGAAAAATTTGACAGTGTTACGATAGAATGTAGATTTAAGATTAACGAATGTGAAAAATGTATCTACGTCAAAGACACCGAAAATGGTTATGCCATATTATGTCTTTATGTTGACGACATGCTTATTGTTGTAGCAACGATAAGATGATCAACTCCACTAAAAACATGTTAATTCAAGATTTGACATGAAAGATATGTGTTTAGCTGAT
>CAIGRB010131846.1:12648-25071 GCA_903798255.1 Fraxinus quadrangulata
TCCAAGAGCTGAACACTGGAAAGAAATAGTAAGAGTACTAATGTACTTAACATATACTCGTAATTTTGAACTGCACTATACCAGATATTCAGCAGTCATTGAAGGATATAGTAATGCAAATTAGATATCTGATATAAAAGACTCAAAATCCACTAGTGGATTTGTGTTCACATTGGGAGGTGCCGTTATATCCTAAAAATTATCTAAACAAACCGTTATAGCTAGATATACCATGGAATCTGAGTTTATAGCTCTAAATAAATGTGGTGAAGAAACTGAGTGGTTACGCAACTTCTTAAAAGATATTCCAAGATGGTCGAAACTTGTGCCAACAATTTGCATACATTGTGATAGTCAATCAGCAATTGGAATGGCACATAGTAACATGTACAATGGTAAGTTTAGCCATATACATCGTAGACACAATACCATAAAGCAACTACTCTCAACTGGAATTATCTCTATAGATTATGTAAGGTCAAATGATAACATTATGGATCCGCTAACCAAATGGCTAAATAGAGATTTAGTGGGAAAATTATCGAAAGGAATAAAACTTAAGCCCTTGAACTGATAAGTTAATATAAATGAATTCCAACCTTATTGACTGGAGATCTCAAGATCTAAGTTCAAAGGGACAACCTAATTGTAAAGACTTAATTGAATTATTGTGGGGGATGTTACCTCATGTTCATCCTATGATGCAACAATGATACCAGTAAGGATGAAGGATAAGCAATAAGCTTTAATGATTCTTATGCGTCGAAACAAGAGCGAAGTAATGCGGGTTACTTGGAATAAGAAATCACATATGTGAGAGAGAAGTTGTGCCGCTTCTAAGAGAATTGTGTAGGGCTCGATTCTTAGGAACTCTCGTAAAATCGGCATATGATCATGTCCAAAATGAACGTAATAATGAGAACTGAACTGTGTTAGTAAGAATCATGTGCGGAGTATATCATCTTTTACATAAAAGGTAGAACAGTTTAAGGACATCGTGTCTACTGGTCAACTGGTAAAGTAAATATATTTTCACAAAGAAGGTTCAAAGGGTAATACATACATATCCTATGCAGGTTTCAACTGTTAAACTATATCATCAAGTCTTTGTCTTCCTTTTCTATATATCTCGATTTTCATTCATGTGGGAAATTGTTGAAAAAAAATGAATATAATAGTTGCCTTTGGCATAAATTTTGAGTGGGACTCGTTTTTGTTATTTTGGAAGATCAAAATTGATTTGTGTTCTCCTTCGTGACAACATCAAGATCATATATTTACTTGTAAAAAATGATAATTGGGTGAATGAAAATCGAATCTCAAAGTAATGCACTCGAAAAGGTTTTGTGTTAAAGGGAACTAGTTTAAAGTTGTTCCACATAAAAAAAATAGACAAATGTACTTTAAATATAATTGCACTTTAGAAAGGTATAATCATGATTGAAGTCAATAAAAGTTTCAAGTTTCCACATTCTCAATTGACGAATTTTTTTAAATAAATAATCTAAGGCGATTAATCAAAAACTGTGTTGAGACAAACATCAATAAAAAACAACTTTACAATTGGCAAATATCTCATTTATTTATTATCAATACCTAACGCATGGAATATTTATAAGAACAACTTTACAATTGGCAAATATCTGATTTATTTATTAACAATACCTAATGTGTGGAGTCTAATGTGTGGAGTTTCAATAAATAGGCAACGGAAAGAAGGGTTCTTTATAAAACGATAGTCTCGTCAAAGTTTTATAAGGAAATTTCTTAGGAAAGTAGCAAGGGTAAATAGCACATAATGTTTTCATCTTTCACTGTTATTGTGGAAAACGTCATTACCTTTCATTTTTGACATTTTCACCCTTATTTCCACATTTCATTGCACAAAAGATCATTTTTATCCATTTTTTTTTCAATTAAAAGCTGTGAATAACGAATATACCCTTCTGTTTAAATAAAACAAAAAGATAAAGAAAGAACTGGTTGCAACTACAGTCTCAAATTTTTTTTAAAAAAAGTACAAACAAGTCCCAAATAAATTATTAAAATGGTAATTAGCACATAATGTTACTACATTTACTTTTATTATAAGAAATGTCCATACCTTTTATTTTTTGACATTTTACCCTTAATTACACATTTGATTGTGTAAACCATTATTTCTATCCATTTAAATTCGATTTCTCAATTAAAAGTTGTGAAATAACGAATATACATTCCNAACTAATTTCTAATTTTTTAATAACTTATTTGGGGCTCGTTTGCACTTTTTAAAAAATAAATATAATTTCCAACTTTTAATAATTTATTTAAGATTTGTTTGCACTTTTTAAAATTTTTTGGAACTATAGTTACAATTAATTCTTTAATTTTTTTATTTAAATTGGAGGGTATATTTATCATTTTATAGCTCTTTATTGAGAAATTGAATGAAAAATTATAGAAATAATGGTTTACGCAATCAAATGTGTAATTAATGGTGAAAATATCAACAAAAAAAGATGTAAATGTTTTCGCAATAATAGTGAAAGATAATGACATTATGTGTTAATTACCCTTTTAATAATTTATTTGAAAATTATTTGCACTTTAAAAAAAATTAGGACCATTGTTGGAATTATTATTTTTTTATTTTTGTTTTATTTAAACATAAGGGTATATTCGTCATTTCACAATTTAAATTGAGAAAATGAACGAAAATGACCTTTTGCGCAATGAAATATGAAAATACTGGTGAAAATGTCAAAAAATAAAAGGTAGAGACGTTTTTCACAATATTAGTGAAATGTGAGAACGCTATGTGTTAATTACCTGCATTAGAATTTTAAACTAAACTTTTCAAAAGAGATTTTAGTTCCTTAATCAATAGTTTATAACCCAAAATACCCTTTCTCTGAGGTAGAAACATTTTCTGCAATTTTAGTCTTTTGCTTAGGTCAAAACATGATTTTGGGAGATAAAATGTAGTAATAAATGAATTAATAGTCGGATTAATATATGAATACATTGTGCTTGTTTTGGAGAAATTTTAAGTAGCTAAAATCAGGGTGGGCATGGGTTGGATTGTGTCGATTTTTGCCTCAACTCAAACCCAACATAACATGATCAATTTTATCATAATTTAACTCAATTCAAGTCGTATAAAGGTTGAAACCAAACCCATGGGTTGGGTTGGGTTAGTCGATTTGAGACAAATTGTCAACAAATATTAAAGTAGGTGGGTTTATTTGATTTTCATGAGTTAATCCCTAACCCGACCCGATCCGACCCGCCTCAAAACCAACACATCCAACCCGTGTAAAAACAATAAAAAATTCGATCCAAATCGATCAGGTTGGTTCGGTTTGGCGATTTTGCCCATCCCTAGTTAAAATTATAAATTAATAGAAATGAGTGGTGGATAGTGGATAGTAATTTTGTTTATACAAAATATATGGTTAAAAGTAAATTTGACCTTTAACATTTAAACTATATCCCGTGTTTGACCTATGTAAAAATTTTCATTTTCATTTTCATTTTTCTACTAATTTTCAACAACACATTCTTCAATAAAATAATATTTTTCATCACATTAATAACTTTTCTTTTTTTTAACCACACATTCTCCAACAATCTATTTTTCCAAAATAATGTGGTACAAATACACCCATAATGACATTATAACATAAACCAAACAAACAAATAGAAATAAGCATATTCGGCCCCAGCATATGGCCATTTGGCAATTTTGACATTTTAAGATAGAACCTCTTAATATGGTATCAAAGTCCATTAAGTGTCAACGATTAATTCGATTCAGTTAAGACTAAAAAAAAAATGAGCACACGGATTTCAAGATTGACCTGCTCAAACGAGCCACCATCTTGTCGGGGCATGTTAAGGAATTGAAAAAATATATTAATTTATAAGGGTTTGGACTACCGATCTTAATAAAGTTAACATTTTAGGACGAAACATAAATCCTAACAACTAATATTAATAATAATTATTTCAATAAATATAAATTACTGACGGAGGTTTCTTCATTGATATTATAATAAAATATAAACTTTAATATTAACGAATTAATTTTTTTTGTCTAGAATAGACAATTGTAATATCATAAATGAAGCACGAATATTTCTTCATTAGCGGTCACCAACTGAAATACCGTCAATGATCACGACGGCAATGACATTGATAATCGCAATGATCATTTACAGATGAATATGCATCAATTATCACAGACAATATTGCTATTGGTAATTCTATCCTAATCATCCACAAATATTGTTGTGTGATTCTGTCAATTGTCATTTCTATCCATGGAGAACATTGATAGTATTTCTATCGATAATTTATTTCGAATCACCAATTGATATTATTCTTCGTCGATTCTCAAATTTTAATTTAAATTATTTTTTATGATTATTCTTTAAAAGATCCTCAAAAAAAAATTCTAATGCCTTCAAATTATTTAAACAACCCCTGAAAAGGGAATAAAAGATGTAGATAAGAAGAGAAAACGAAAAACAAACATGTACGATGACTATTCTTTCCTTTGCAGTAAAACCTAATAGGTAATTAAAATTCAAATCTTAAAAATTATATGTATACTTTGCAAATTCATAGCTTGTATGAACTCAAATTTCTCGTTTTTTCCGAATTGCTTAACATCAAGAGTCAAGATCTTCTCTCTTGAGGATTATTGAAAATAATCAGGTTATAAATATTACGTGTATTTATTAATATATATATTGTTGTATGAATATTCTTAAGATTAATTTTCGATTTAGATTGTACATTTTATGCTGACGTTTAATAGTTTATCCTTTTTCCGCCTTTATCAATTGATTGTAAGCTTTTCTTTGTTTTTTCGGTGATGAAAAAAATTACAAGTAGTTTCATACTTTATTTTTGTTATTTTTAATATGACAATTCAGTTGAGTACACAATTTCGTTCCTTTTGGAATCAGATCGAATCAGACCGTACACACTTCTACAATAAATTCATGTTTAGTATAAATTCTTTAAAATTCATTTGTTACCACAAAGTTTCAAAACACTTTTTACAAAAATATGTTACACAAAATATCTACATCAGACTTTAAATTTCATTTTTTTCTTGCCAAAAGGTGCCCTCAAACTATTTTCTCATTCTCTCACACTGTAGTGCTTCTTCATGCATATCATGTAAATACAATATAATTTACTACATCTCTTTCTTAACAAAACACTAATATATCATCTGTATTTTGTACGTTACCCATAAAATATAAGATCTTAACAAGAATATATACATTACTACTCAATTGTAATCAACCGTGAGATTTGGGACCATGCAGGTCAATAATTACAATTATTTTAAAATAATAATAAGATATTGATCCAACAGGCCTGGTGTAATTAATTAGCTAACAATATCACACGATTCTAATAAACTATAAGATTTGAAGCCATGCAAATCAATAACTACAATTATCTTAAAATAATTATAAGATTTTGGTTCAACAGGTCTGGTGTGAATAATTAGCTGACTCGGGTACTTGAGTTGGTCACAAAACCAAAATATATGTTAAAAAATGGACATGGAACTGAATCATGCATATCATTATTACATGAAGATATTTTATTATATTACTTGGAAAAAGTGTATTATCAAATCTTATAGCTGGGATTCTCTCTCTCTCTCTCACATATAAATATATATACATATATATATATACACACACACCCACTTGGTAGCTGGTACAGTGGGGATAAAGAAATAGTATTAAACTCCTTTACGATAATGCATGTGGCCCTCGTAATGCAGCAAGGTTGAAAGAAATATATCTCACGTGTGGCCTCAATCATGCCAATTTTTTAAATGGTCTATTTCCTACAAAGATGGCAATGGGATTTACAAATGGACATTTCTTTTCTTAGGAATTTTTTGTATAACTATAGTTTATTGGACAAAGTACAAAATAATCCTGTTTAATTAAAAGTCTAGTTTATTGGACAAAGCACAAAATAATCCTGTTTAATTAAAAGTCATTTTAGTTATATGTAATAAATCAATTCAACCTTATGAAAAATAACTTTTTGTTACGAAAAGAGAGAAAAAGAGAAGAGAGAATATAAGTCAATAAACTTGTGTATTATATGAGAACCAAAACTATATATTTATAGAGAATGATTAGAGATATAACAGTAATAATTTTTAGGGTTACAAGGGTACAAATGACACTCACTAATAAACTTATAATTTATAACACTTCCATTTGAATAATACATTATAAAATATCTACCTTGTTAAAATTTTGTTTGATAAAAATCCAATAAGACAAAAATTAAAAGAAGGAAAAATAGTACAATTATTTTGGAGTATTAAAGAGAAATATTACCTTATTAAAACCTTGTCAGGAAAATCTAGTGGAACAAAACCTAAGTAAAGGAAAAAGAGTACAGCTACTCCCCCGGATATTAATTATTGAAAATCTTTGAGTCAAATAATTACAATCTTGTGAACCAATTTCTTAAATGTAGTTATTGGAAGTGCTTTTGTAAATAAATTAGTCACGTTGTCGTTTGAGCAAATTTGTTGAACATCGATGTCGTCATTCTTTTGAACTTCATGTTTATGAAATAATTTTGGAGAAATATATTTTGTCCTGTCTCCTTTGATATAGCTTCATTGAGTTATGTAATACAAACAACATTTTTTCATACAAAATTGTTGAAGTTAATCTGCATGATGCTTAGATATGATGGGTCATGTTCATCAACCATACACATTTTTCTGTCTACTTCATGGATTACAATAATTTCATAATAATTTGAAAATATTGCTGTCAATGATTGCTTACAGATTTTCATGACATAGCAGTTCTTCCACATGAAAACATACATTCTGTTTGTGATTTAGTTTTATCTGTGTCAGAGAGATAACATGCATCTGCATATCTCACTAAAGCAGATCCCGACTTCCGAGAATAAAATAATCCTAAATCAATAGTACCCTTAAGGTAATGAAAAATAATGTCTAACATGATACTAATGTCTTTAAATTGGTTTAGAATTAAATCTTATAAGGAGATTACAAAAAAAACTATGTATGGTCGAGTGTAATTTGTAAAATAAGTTAATGTTCCAATTGCACCAATATATGGTATTTCAGGATCAAGAACTCTTTTTCCATCTTCAAGTTGACGAAATGGATCTTTTTTCACATCAAGTGACCGAATAACCATATGTGATACCAATGGACGTGCATTATCCATATAAAAGCGTTTTAAGACTTTTTCTATATATATAAATCGATGAACAAATAATTCTTCTGAAAAATGTACAATTTGCAACCTGAAGACAGAATTTGGGATTTCCAATATTTCATCTTAAATTCTTTTTTCAAATAATCTGTAGTTTTGTTGAGCTCTTCAGAAATTTCAATTAAATTTAAATCATCAACATAAACTGCCATAATTGTAAATTTAATATTTGCTTTCTTAATGAAAACACATGATTAGAAATCGTCATTTTTATAACCCTCTTTCAACAAATATTCGCTAAAGTGATTATATAACATAAGTTCGAAATTATCTTTGTAATTTAATTGAGAACATGATTTTCGAACACATGTCATTTGTCTTGATTGAGTAATCAAGAAATTGAACTTGTAATTTTATGATTTAAACAAGTAATCTAGCAGAATCTACATTTCTAGTGGAAAGCAGACAAACATGTTGTCATTAGTAGAAGAATCAATTAATACTATAAAATAATGAAATGGTTCTCATGGTGAGTGTATTGGCCTAGATGTATCTTCATGAATTCTTTCCAAAAAAGTTGGAGATTCAATATTAACTTTTGTAGCCGAAGGTCTAATGACGAACTTGTCTTACAAACAAGCTACACATGGATAATCATTAAGTAAAATAATCTTCGGTTCTTTAAAGGATATCCATGCGAGTTGTTTATTATTCTACACATCATTATAACTCTTAGATGTTCAAATCAATCATGTCAAAGTATAAAATTTTTTGGGTTAACGAACTTTCGGTTATTGACGATATTTGATTCTATCATTTTTATAAATGTATAATACATGCCGATGAGAGTGTATGCAGATTTTCTTTTATCTGTTTCTGACTAGATACAAAAGAAGTTATGCAAAAATATTAAATATTATTTTTTTGTATCGTCTTATTGTGATATTCATTACAGCGAATATCTTTAAAATGAAAATTTCTTCTGAATTTGTTAAAATAAAGTGTATCATCAATATATAATTTTGTATTATTTGAGAAAATAATACAAGTTCTTCCGATGCCTTCAACGATATTCGATATACCCGATATCGTATTAACATTATTTTCTTCTAATATTAATTTCAAAAAATATTTTTTTATCTTGAAATATATTATGTGTAGTTGTACTATCAATTAAGCTGGTATCTTAACAATCCATCATGAATCTATAACAAAACAAATATATTTAAAAGCTTGAATTTAAATTTAAATGAATAAACATAATTCAATATTATGAAATTAACTATACATAATAAAGTTTCAAATTTTTTGCGAAAAGTAAAAACATATTTCAAATTAAATTCTTAAAATAAAGGGAAATACTAAAAAGTAAACTAATTTATATCTTCCATTACACCACCCCAATCAAATAGTCAATATTTTCATTTGAATCAGCAGATAAATAAGAGACTTCTAAATGAGTCACATCAATTGGACCATCATAATCAACAAAATTTATCTCCACTTTTTCATTTGTTTGATTGATTTTTGGTAGAAATCCACAAGATGTTTTCTTGTATGATAGGTAAATGTCCAATGCCATTTATTTCACATGTAAAGCAACTTTCTTCGTGCTCCTTTTAGATGTGCTACTTTTGTTTGCTTTGCACATTTTGAAATTCTTACCTTGTTGCATATAGTTTTGTTGATTATTTTGTCCATTGTTTATTCCACGTACACGTCCAAATCCGTGTCAACGTCTTTGTCTTGATATTGATTTGCTTCAAGCAATGCAGTACCATTTACTTCATGCAATGGTACAAAACCAGATGTAACCCGTGATTTTTCATCATCACGTCATTATTTTGTTAATCCACAAGCAGGCAATATATGAGTTATGAATACTTTTTAAAACCACGCTCACGATATTACTGCTGCAGGAGCACATTTGAAACGTGAAAGATGGAAAAAGTTTTCTCCAAAATATCTTTATCAGTGATTTTTTCTCCACATAAGGTCAATTTTGAACATATTCTGAATAATTTAGAATTGTACTCACAAACAGTTTTGAAGTCTTGCAAACGAATGTACATCCTTTCGTAGTGGGCTTTGGTGAGGACTATAATCTTGTGATGATCAAATCTTTTAGTTAATTTTTTTACAAAGAACTTGTGAATCTTTCCCAATGAGATATTTATTTTTCAATCAATCGTGAAGATAATAATGAAAGAAGATGAGTGCTTTTGAACTTCCAGGAGGAATTCTCTGTTTTCTTCTTTTACTGTCTCTCACAGACTTTTTGAGACAAGATGTATATTAGTATTGAGTACTCATGATAGATAGATTTTGCCAGATATGTCAAGTGTAGCAAACTCAAATTTTGTGATATTTGCCATCTGATTAACTACACAATAAAGCAAAAGTGAATACAATTAGTTTCAAAAAATATATTAAAAATCACATAATAATTAATCAAGTAGTCAATATCAAAATGACATAAGTTACACGTTTTTCTTAAGGAATAAATACTAATTTAAAATAATATGTTCTTTAAAACATGTATTATTTCGGGAGCACGTTGTATCTTACTGTTACTTATTCAAGAAAATGCTAATTAGCACAAAACATCCATACCTTTGGAGGCTATTTTGGATACTGTCTCTACCTTTCATTTCTTGGCACTTATGCCCCTATCTTTAACATTTCGTGCTCCAAACGTCATTTTCACTTCATTTTGACAATTTTACCCCTCATTCAAGTAAGACAAAAAAAATGAAAAATCAAAGAATTAATTGCAACTATAACCCCAAATTTCTAAAACCTACTTTTCAGTCACAAGATACTAATTTTTTGCCACCAACCAGCCGCCAACTTCGGAGCCATTTTCAGTCACCTTCGACCACCAAAATCACAGGATATTGATATCAATGGAAAGCCCTTAACTCCTCTACAATCACCACCCAACAACCCCCGAAAACACCAAATGATCTTGTTGAAATCAACTCTCAAATTTAGCCACTCGAAAATCGAAAAACTGCAGAAATCTCATCCTCCGGCCTCCACCTTTGACTACCAAAAACGCTGGTCAACCACCACCAAAATTACCAAACATGAACACCACTAGAAAGTCCTCACTATGCCCTTTAATTCCCACCCAATATCATGCCTCGAACAGACTCGAAATCGCTGAAAATTTGGAGAAAAACTGTCTGCTCATTTTGCTAAAACCGACCGACAACTCCTTTTTCAGCGACATTCATGCAAAGCTCAACATTCCAATCGATTCTCTACCTCAAAATGCCCATGTCCATTGTCCCCAACCGTCCACTATTGCTCAGAATCAACACCAGCATGTGATAGCTTCGAACACATCGAAAATGCAACTTTCAGACGAGTTTTTCGACGTCGGTGGTACGAACCGACGATCGAGAACCACCACCATTAGCACCTACTCCTCAAGGCGCTTCCAATGAGCATATGGGCCTTCCTCAATTTGGCCGGAAAATGGCTGTTTGTTCAGAAACAAGTTTAGCGCGCGGTGTTGGCTCCATTTTTCGATTTCTATTCACCCATGGCCCCCAATCAATAAATTGGAACCACCAAAATTCAATTAAAGTTGCTAAGACCATGGGTAATGGATCAATTGCTTCAATTCGTCAGCTAATTGAAAGAATTTTGGATATGACCTCAAGAAATGCCCCACAGTAAGAAGGGAATTCTGATGGTTTTTGTCCAAATTTTTTGCGATTGCAAGGCTATTTGAGGCATGATATTGGGTGGGAATTGAAAGCCTTTCTAGTGGTATTAATGTCCGTTGGTTTTTTGTGGTGGTTGGTCGGAGTTTTTGGCCACCAACGGTGGCGACTGGTTGGGGGCAAAAAATTAGTATCTGAAAAGTAGGTTTTAAAATTTTGGGGTTATAGTTGCAATTAATTCTTTGATTTTTCTTTTTCTTTTCTTTTTTTTTTGTTTTACTTGAATGTGGGGTAAAATCGTCAAAAAGAAGTGAAAATGACGTTTGGCGCATGAAATGTTAAAGGTATGAGCATAAATGCCAAAAAATGAAAGGTAGGCACGGTATCCAAAATAGCCTCCAAAGATAGGGACATTTTGTGTTAATTAGCCTTCAAGAAAAATATATCAATATTTTTTCGAAACGTTAAAAAATATAATTTATATTCAGGAGCAAGTAATATTCTTTTCGAATATTAGTCATAATGTTGTGTTACTTCAAGATCAACAACATGATTGATTATTAATATAATGTTAATAAATAAACATCTAAAAGTATTTAATCAATTTAAAAATATTAATTACCATCCAAATAGAATGTGATATAAAAATGAATTATCAAACATGTATTAGGAAAGTAAATCTCAGTGATGCTTGAAATCATAGGAGCACACGAAAAAAAATATTGGATCTTGTTACATGTATATAATAATTTACATAATAAATTACATAATGACATATGATACTTGATCATTTGCCAATTTCAAAATTATCAATTTTTTCATCCAATCTTTTTTCTCTACATCATATTATATAATTTATTATGTATATTTTTATGGACAAATAGCAAAATTCAAAAATATATATTATGCCATGAATTGAATTCTTGGGTGTCATGAATAGACTTCCTTATGCTTGACATAATGATTGCATGAATTAAATGCATGAACTAACTTAATGATTATAGGCAAACATAATTAATAATTTAATGCTTATAAAAAGAAAATCACGATGAACACAAATTGATGGTGACGATGACGGATAAAAAAAGAGAATTTAATGCTTTAAAAAAATTTACATGAATAGATGAAGAAGAACTGATAAACGTGTTATCTGTGTATGTATATATAAATTTTTTTTGCATATTATCAAATTAATTTTGGTATAAGTGATAGATGATTATGTTTTTAAAAAATTACTATATTCACTAAATTTTGAAGAATTAAACTTTCGTATTGACAACATATTATGAAAAGAGAGAATAGGATTGCGTGTATTATAATGAGAACCAAAACTCTATATTTATAGGGAAGATTTAGAGATACAATGATAATAATTTTTCGAATTGTAAAGTACAATTGTTATTCACTAATAAACTTATCATATATAACACCTTCTTTATTTCTATTACATTTTTCTTATAAAAAGGCGTTCGACTTGACCGAACATCCAACCAAAAAGTTGTACACATGCAATGATG
>CAIGRB010131846.1:25600-37739 GCA_903798255.1 Fraxinus quadrangulata
CTGAGCTAAAAAAAATTGGTTCCAATTTTTTTGCATATTTATGGTTGTTCTTCATTTTCCCAAAAACTCATTTTTTTTAAAAAACTCATTTTAAAACACATATTCTCCGTAGAATAATTTTACATTTAAATTCAAATTTTTTCTTTATTTTTTTAAAAACACATTCTCCGAAAAATTACTATTCCAAAATATATTTCCCCCCGAACATTGGTTTCAAATGTGGGGTTAATATTATGATGATGTTACTTTAGTTTTTGTAATATTATCGTAGTATAAATGTCAAAGAGTATAAAAAACTAAACAATAGAGAAATGCTATTGAACCTCTATCCAAAATATTTAATGAGTTTTTTATTTAGCTTTATAAATTATTTTTAAAACATATATTTATTTTTAATTATTAATTATTGTCAATCATATTGCAAAAAAAATCTCAATTTATAATTTTATAATAATACACATAATGGTACTTTTTTTTAACTAAAATGATCTCTTCTAGATTAAAAGAAAAAATATCATAATAAATACTAAGAAAGAAAGAAATAAAAATTGTATATAATAAAATAAAATAACAATTTCAAAATAGTATAGAGGAGTAAAATGTATATAATTGAATTAATCCATATGTACAAAATGAATTTTCACAGAATTTCTATAGATGAGTCACATGGTAAGTGGGCCCCGCGTTAATTTAATATTGCGATAAAAATCGGACCCCACCTAATTGTGTGTTTTCTGTAGGATTTCTGTAAAAAAATTTCTGTTAATGTAGCATCATTCTATATAATTTGCTCTTGAAGTCTTGCTTTTAATTAATGTTGGGCAAAAATCAAAACAAACTACTCAAATCGATCAATCCAACCCAACCCAATCCTACCCAATCCGATCGACTTGGGTGGATTTTTGTAGTAAATTGGATTGGGTTCGAGTTTGATAGTCAAATTTTATGTCAAATTTGGTTGGGTCGTGGGTTTCCCATGAAAAATCGATCAACCCAATCCAACCGAGTTAATAAAAAATTGTTTTAAAAAACATATTGAATCCCTAAAATCAATTCTAGATTTCATTTATCTCTTTCTTCTTGCCTCTCACCACCCATATCCAACTCACCACTGCTTCATCATCCCCATTTTCTATCGATAGACGGAGGACCGTCACCTTCGCTTTATGCTCCTTTTTGTCAAAATCCAAAAATTACAACCATCTTCCAATCAATCAACAGTCCTCCGCAATCCTTTATGCTTCTCGAAGTTAGTCGATTGATGTGACAAATTGGCAATTTTATTTGGAGTCAACTACGTAATCGGGTACCTTCTAATGTTGGCCATCATGTCTTTTAAAGCCAACGCACTTATTACAGTGATGGTGGAGTTTGTAATTTGGTACCTAATAATAGGGGCAAGATAAAAATGTGGTGGTGGTAAGGGAGGAGAACTTATGTTATCGTGTTTTGAATATTTGAAAGAAAAACATTGACAAATCCAACCCAACCGAAACCTATCCAAGCTAGATTGGTTTAGATCGAGTCGGGTTTCAAACCTGAACACGTTGGTTTAGTTTGCTCATCAAATCTAACATGTTGAGTTGGTTTCGGGTTGAGTCCAAAACATCCCAATCCACACCCACCCCTACTTTTAATAAAAGGTTGTTATATTATTTCACCACATATTTTTATAAACATTTTAATTTTGTTAATAGTCTCTAACTTTTATTTATTGTCATATTTACCCTCTCTAACTTTTCATCACAATCTTATCCTTAATTTTTTTATTAATGTCCTTAATGATTTTGGTCAAAAAAATCGGTTATCGTGTTAAAAAGGAACAAATATGAATCACAAATTTGTATTTTTTAGTTTTCTCTATTTATTAAAAAATACGAGAAATAAATAAGTCTTTTTACTCCTCTTAATGGAGTTATATATATATATATATAGAAAACATCATTAGGGACTAAATATAATGGAAGTTTGATGATAATAATGTGATGAAAAAACTTGGGGATAAAAGTGTGACAATTAGTAATAATTATTAACTTTTCATGCCCTTAAAGTGTGGTGCACTCATAAAAAAATGTGGTTCGAATATATTATTATTGACAACGTTTTTCTCCAATATGTCCAATTTTCAATATTATAATTGAACGCGATTTAAAAACCATACACGTATAATAAACATAAATTTACAAAATACACTCTTCATTTAGAAATATTTACAAAATGTATCACTATAAATTGTTGAATAAGCCAAAATAACAAATCACACCTTATATATTAATTTATGTAACATTTTACGTACTGTTTGTTGAATTATTTTATTATCTGTTAAAGGTTAGTAACTTGAAGATTATACTTTGAATGAAATGCGTTTTTCTTTCATCTTCATTTTCTTTAAACTACAACTTGAAAAAATAAAAAAAATAAAAAAATTAATGAATTAATAATGTGTTAAAAAATAGTAAAAACTTCATTTAAAAATTTTCCAACATTATAAAATGGGCAAATGGAATTATTATTTGTCATCATGTAAGTAACAAGTTATGTTAAATAAATAATTTTTCAAGAAAAAACAAGGAAAATAGTATATGATAGTATTTATTATTCTGCATATTAAAATGAATGTATTATTTATTTTAAGATTCATACTATAATTTTACACAATTTCGCAATTTGATTTTCAAGAATCCATATATTATTTACATTATTTTTATATTGATGATTTTTTTTTTTTTTTGTTATTATGAGAAACATTAATAATAGAAGATAAATATAAATATTATCGAAAGAATATACAGTTCTGTGTGATTAATGAAATTAAAAAATGACAAGATATTAGTGTACTGAATATACATGAATTAAAAGAAAATTAAATTATGAGAAAGATAGAATTAAGAGAGAAAATTTTAATTTTTTTGGATGAAAGAGTAATAGGAATTACAAATTTGAAGAATAATAAATGGTATAAAATGTTAAGAAAATGATTTTTTATTAGAGGTATTTTGGTCTGTTTAGTCATTTATAATGAAAAATTTATTTGTAAATATTTCTATTTTTCCCTCGAAGTATGTACCAATAAGTAGAATTCAGCATGCAAAATGCAATTTTGTAAAATATGGTATGAAAATTGCAAATACACCCTAATTAATACAAGGGGTATTTTGTAAATTTTGATTAATCATTCAATTTAATGAGTGCAAGAAACAAAACATGTTATAAGCCTTGCCTAAATCATTATCTTTTACATCTCTGAGGGATCAAATCTCACAGCTTTCCAAAAGGAGAAAATGTTCATGTCCCTATTTGATGATCAGAAGCATATTGTTCATTAGCTTTTGACGTAATTCAGTGAATAATTCTACACAACCATCAGACACCTTCTTTCATAATTCTAAATATTTCTCAATTGAGAAATAACTGAAACCGAGCATAATTATGTGGTCAAATTGTCTATAACTATGATGAGAGAGATGCATGTACAGAGAGGCATTTTGATTAAAGCTTGAAAATCACTATCTTTTATTGGTTTGGATGGAGCATACTAATGAGAATATTAAATGCAAAGTTAAAATCTCAATATTGCACAAATAGTAATCATGCATGTAGAGCATAGTTTAATTAGTAAGGTATAGTAGAATGCATTTTATATAATCTATGTTTTTTAAGTGTTTGTTTGGGAGAGATTATTTGAAGTGAAAAAAATTATTTAATGTATGATTAAAAAGTAGAGAAATTATTTGAATTGACGTATAAAATTATTTTAATGAAAGAATGTCGATTAAAAATGAGTTCATTTTAAAATAAGTTATGCCAAACAAATGTTATGTCTTCCAAAAAAGACTTTTCGGCATCAATTATACATTCGAACAATTTCATACATACATATATAATGGTTTACATACACATAATATGATGAGACATAATTGAATTTGAATTTGAATTTTAAAAAAAAAAAAAATAGAAAACAACGTTTCTACTATCTTTTTGACACCTGATTTATATGTAAAATATTCTGTGCAAGTAACATTATTATTCATAAACTGACACTGACAAGTTATTAGAACATATCATGGTTTGGTCAATGCCCCTTCCATAAATGTGCATGCCCCTTTCATACACCATAATGAATGTTCATTAATAAATCCTTCCAAGCGTGACAAGGAAAGGAGTGGGGTTGCATTTGTATAAATTGTCTTGTAAAATAAAGATGGTGAGTTCATTAATTAATTTCATCTACCTCCTTGCCAGTTAAGAGTTTCGCAGGGAAATCTTTAAAACCCATTTTTAAATCACAACACTCCATATAATAATTTTTTCTTCGTTGTATATAAACTCTATTGAAATCCAAGAAAAAAAGGCCTGCAGGATCTTGAATAAACTTGGTTCCAAATCTTGTTTATAAACTCCATTGAAATCATCCAAGAAAGAGATGTATCAGTCCCAACATAACAATGAAGCGATCTTTGAACAAAACCCTTTAATTGTATTCCAGCAAGACAAACTCCTTGAAGATCTGCTGCTGGATCATGTTTTGATGGACTGCAGTAATGTTGAAAATAAAGACACCAAGAAGAGGAAAAGAAAATCATCTGCAGGTGTTCAAGAAAAGAATATTGATGGCAATAGTAATGAATCCAATCTTAGGAGAATTATGCATAGAGATCTTGAAAGGCAAAGAAGGCAAGAAATGGCTAACCTTTACGCTTCGCTTCGATCCCTTCTTCCTCTTGAACACATCAAGGTGAGCAAAAACCATAATATTTTTGCATTTAATGACAATATGGTGCAAATTTTTAATCCTATGGTGAGTTGAAATCGTTCGCCCTTACCCCTCATAGGGATAGGGGTATATCTTGTACTTATTGCTATAAATAATGGACGTAAAGCTATAGACCTTTTCATCCTAATTCCTTATCATTTCTCTTAATTCCTCTAAATCATGCATACATTCTTGATGTTTTGATTAGGGAAAATGTTCAATATCTGATCACATGCACGAGGCTGTAAATTACATACAGCACATGCAAAATAAAATCAAAGAACTGCAAATTCAGAGAGAGCAACTGAAGAGGTATTCCAATTCAGGAACCCTAATTGGTTTTGAGAAAGGAAGTTCTTCAAACAGTGATTTGCCTAATTGCCAAGTCATAGTGAATCGAAGCCGGGATGGAGTGGAGATTTTAATCAGCTGTAAATCTAAAGATGAAGGATTTCCCCTTTCAAAAGTGCTCACTGAACTTCTCGAAACAGGGCTTAACGTTGTTAGCTGTGTTTCTGCAAAAGCAAGTGAAAGAACACACTATAGAATTCTGTCCTCTGAGGTACAAATTGTTACTCAGATATAGGAATGAATAATTTATTTGTGTTCTGGGATTAAGGTTTTCTAGATTAATTAATACACGATTATTTTCATTAACTATCCTGTTTATGTTGATCATATTGCAGGTCAATGATTCCAGTATTGATTTATCTTTGCTGCAACAAAGACTGGCAAATGTCTTCAACTGTATCTAAAGTTCGAGCCATTGGTTCATGTTGGTGACTGTTTATTTATGGTTAGTTTCGACCAAAAGAATAGGCAGTCTTGGGCTGTTAATTTCGATGAGCCGAACAAATAAGATGACACAAAAAGGTTTTGTATCATGAATTTGTATCGTGTACATTACTTAAGACAGTCTTTAGAAAGTCACGTTGGGACAAATATGAATCGATCTCCCAGGGAAAAGTCTAGGCACAGTGGGGTCTAAGCTTGGATTTACAAATAAATTGTGGATGATATGCCACCTTGTAAAATCAGAAAGATTGTAATTTGGAACTCAACTTGAAGTCAAAATTATTTTGAATTGCATTTGGATTTGATGGTTTCGAGATTTTCATTGTCAAAATGACCTTTTTTTTTCGGCTTACCATTCAATTATTTTCCTGAAGCCAATGCAAGTCGATAATTTCCTAGTTCAATATATAACAATCTCGAATAATTCTTGTTAACATAATTCAAGTTGCAGACCAATGTTTGCATTTGGTTCACCGTTCTTTTTATCTAATGTTTGACAAACTATTTCAAACGCCTTAACATTTATGTTGGAATTTGAGCGTGACCCAAATTCCTTTGTTGACTTATTGAAATAATTAAAAAAATTCTAATTGAAATGCTTATCATGAAGAATTCAAGTTTAAAATATTATTACAGTCTTACGTCAAGTTGAAATTTTATTTTTGAAGCCCATTGGGAATTGTAATTTGTTTTGGAATTAGGGATGACAAAAAAGCTCGTTGGCTCAGGCTCAACGAAATCGAGCCAAGGATCGAATAAGCCCGAGCTCGAGCCACCAGTGCGAGCCGACTCGTTTAATATAAAACAAATCATATATAAGTTGCCCAGAAGGCAGCTGTAGCTGCCTGTTGCAAGCTATTGCAGGCAGTTGCCTGCAATAGGTAGCTACAGCTCCCTCTGCGTTCAGTTGTCTCTGTAGGCAGTTGTGTTCAGCTGCTTACAGAGGTAGTTGTAGCTGCATGTTGCAGGCAACCGTTTTAGCTGCCTGTTGCAAGCAGCTGTTTAATTTTATTTTTTAATTCTTTTTTATCAAAAATAAAATAAAAATAAATTGAGCCCGAGCCCGAGCTCGACTTGGCTCGCTAAGGCTCGAGTCAAAAGCTCGGGTCGAGCCTAATTTTTTTTTTTTTGCTGGGCTTTGCTCGGCTCGAGCCCAAAAAAGCTCGAGTTGAGCCCGAACTTTTTTTTTTTTTTTGCTCAGGCTCGACTAGTTGACATTGCTATTTGGACTTGAAGATACTGAAATTATGGACCGAAAAGAAAAATCGCAGCATTTTCGCTAACCGCTAACTTGCCGTTCAAGCAACATTTACAGGTTTTCAACCCGAGACTTGTCGCCCGCCTAGTGCTGCCCTGTCTCTCGAGCGACGTCACTGAAGCGACTTTGCTATCCGTCCCAAGCTCGTTTCTCGTTTTAACACGTTTTTCCATTCTACTTCAATTACAATTCATCTATTAGGGTTTGGACGTCTCCCTATATAGTTCTCTATAAATACAAGGATTTTCTATATAATTTTACATAAGTGAGATATATGATTACTAGAATATGAGATCCATTGTAATATTTTCCCTTTCTCCATTATTATCGAGTCAATAAAATCTCTTAATTCTTCTGCCATATTCTTGTTTTCTTTTATTCTTTTGTTCTTGATCTAATACTTCATATTTTGTCATATGATTTCAACATTTCAATTCGGTGATTGATGTCACAATAAGTGATATCAATCCTAACAAGTGGTATGAGAGCTTATGTTCAGCAGTTCTGCACAGCACAATGGTTGATTTGTTAGAAGTTTTTGTTCGTGATTACTACCATGAAGTATGACATTCCACTTTTGGATCGGAACACTAGAATTTCACTATGGAAGGTCAAGATGCGTGCAGTACTCGCAAAGTAAGATTTGGATGATGCGTTGCTGAGAATTGATAAGATGTCCACAATTTTGACCGCGGAGGAGAAATTACGGAAGGATAAAAGACAGTTTCTCATATTCATATTCATCTATCAAATACTATTTTTCAGGACGTTTTGAAGAAAAATTCAGCAACTAGTTTATAGTTGAAGTTGGAGCAATTGTGCATGACTAAAAGTCTGACAAACAAATTGAATCTCAAACAATGTTTATATTCTCATCGAATGGCAAAATGAGGATCATTGGAAGATCACCTGACTGTATTTAAAGAGATCGTCGCTGATTTGGAAACTTTGGAAGTAGAGTATGATGAAGAAGATTTGGCCTTGATCCTATTGTATTCGTTGTCCGCTTAATTTTCTTCATTTAGAGACACGATTTTGTATAGTCGTGATACTCTCACCATAGAGGATGTGTATGATACTTTGTATTCAAAAGAGAAGATAAAGCATCTGGTTTATGAGGTCGGAAATAGAGAAGGCCTGATTACTCATGGTGGTTTTGGAAGGGGTAGATCGAAATTTAAATTCGATAATCAGATTTGTAACTACTGCAAGATGAAATGGCACTTAAAAAAGAATTGCTACAAATTGCAGAATAAAGAAAGAATGACTGCAAGTAAATATTGAGATACTTCAGGCGAAGCAGACATCGCGAAGAACATTGTAAGTGATAGAGATCTCTTAACTATTTCTGACGTCGACTCTAAACTAAAGGAGGATTTGATTCTTGATTCAACATATGTGTTCTATATGTATCCTAATAAGGACTTGTTTACTATATATGAATCTATTTCCAAATGTGTCGTGGTTATGGGAAACAACGCATATTGTCGGGTTGCTGAAATTGGTACAATCAGATTGAAGCTTTTAGATGGAACAATTAGAACACTTGGCCAGGTTTGACTGTTCCGGATTTGAAGAAGAATTTCATAACTTTGTCTACCATTGATTCAAAAAGTTATGAGTTCTTTGGTGGAGGTGGAACATTGAAGGTTTGTAAGGGTGCCCAAGTTGTATTGGAGGGACATAAAATGTCTTAGTTATACATCTTGTAGGGTCGTGCAGAATCTAGAAGAGTCAATCAGCACAGGTTTAGCATCGTGGTGGACATTCAATTTGGTACAATACCTTTAATAGCTCATAAATGGTCGGATTTGAAGAATACTACTCGGTGAAGTTCAGGAGATATGGATAATGCCGCTTTGTCACCATCACCTACGGTGTTATTGTATTCAGTTACCAGGGAATGACCCAATAGTAAAAGGTATGTGGATGCTGATTTTGTTGAACATGTTTTAAGTGGAGTAGAAGGTATATAATCTAGCAATGGGCCTTCTTTAAAAGCATTTGATTTTGACTCTACTTTGGGATGTGTTATAGCCCATTTTGGTAAATTATAAAATCATTATGATTTTTTGGGAATATGAAATAATTCTACAAAAGTAGTGCTTAGATTCATTGGAAAATGTGGAGTATTGTGTTTTGTTCGAGAAATTAATTTTTTAGTTATTGTTGAAGAAGCCAAATCATTCCATGGTAGAATTCGTGTTAAGGTAGAGATTGTTAGAATTTGAGTGTGATCCGAATTCTTTGTTGAAGTAATTAAAGAATTTTAATTGAAGTGCACATCAATAATAATTCAGTTTGGAATGCTATTGAAGTCCTATATCAAGTTGAAGTTCTATTTTGGAAACTCATTAGAAGTTGAAATTTATTTTGGACTCGATTTTTTGGNTACTAGAATATAGGATCCATTGTAATATTTTCCCTTTCTCTATTATTATCGAGTCAATAAAATCTCTTAATTCTTCTGCCATATTCTTGTTTTCTTTTATTCTTTTGTTCTTGATCTAATACTTCATATTTTGTCATATGACTTCAACATTTCAATTCGGCGATTGATGTCACAATAAGTGATATCAATCCTAACAAGTGGTATGAAAGCTTATGTTCAGCAGTTCTACACAGCACAATGGTTGATTTGTTAGAAGTTTTTGTTCGTGATTACTACCATGAAGTATGACATTCCACTTTTGGATCGGAACACTAAATTTTCACTATGGAAGGTCAAGATGCGTGCAGTACTTGCAAAATAAGATTTGGATGATGCGTTGCTGAGAATTTATAAGATGTCCACAATTTTTACCACGGAGGAGAAATTACGAAAGGATAAAAGACAGTTTCTCATATTCATATTCATCTATCAAATACTATTTTTCAGCACGTTTTGAAGAAAAATTCAGCACTAGTTTATGGTTGAAATTGGAGCAATTGTGCATGACTAAAAGTCTGACAAACAAATTGAACCTCAAACAATGTTTATATTCTCATCGAATGGTAGAAGATAAATCATCTAGTTTATGAGGCGGGAAATAGAGAAGGCCTGATTACTCATGGTGGTTTTAGAAGGGGTAGATCGAAATTTAAATTCGATAATCAGATTTGTAACTACTGCAAGATGAAATGGCACTTAAAAAAGAATTGCTACAAATTGCAGAATAAAGAAAGAATGACTGTAAGTAGATATTTAGATACTTCAGGCGAAGCAGACATCGCGAAGAACGTTGTAAGTGATGGAGATCTCTTAGCTATTTCTGACGTCGAGTCTAAACTAAAGGAGGATTTGATTCTTGATTCAATATGTGTGTTCTATATGTATCCTAATAAGGACTTGTTTACTATATATGAATCTATTTCCAAATGTGTCGTGGTTATAGGAAACAACGCATATTGTCGGGTTGCTGAAATTGGTACAGTCAGATTGAAGCTTTTAGATGGAATAATTAGAACACTTGGCCAGGTTTGACTGTTCCGGATTTGAAGAAGAATTTCATAACTTTGTCTACCATTGATTCAAAAAGTTATGAGTGCTTTGGTGGAGGTGAAATTTTGAAGGTTTGTAAGGGTGCCCAAGTTGTATTGAAGGGACATAAAATGTCTTAGTTATACATCTTGCAGGGTCGTGCAGAATCTAGAAGAGTCAATCTGCACAGGTTCAGTACCGTGGTGGACATTCAATTTGGTATAGTACCTTTAGGAACTCATAAAAGGGTCAAATTTGAAGAATACAATTTAGTGGAGTTTAGGAGATATGGATAGTACCGCTTTACCACTATCACTTGCGGTGTCATTGTATTCAATTGCTAGAAACGAACCCAGTGAAAAAAGGTACGTGGATGTTAATTTTGTTGAGTATGCTTTAAGTGGAATAGAAGGTGTACAATTTAGTAAGGGGCCTTCTATAAAAGCATTTGGTATTGATTCTGCTATAGGGTGTGTTACAGCTCATTTTGGTTAATTTAAAATCATTATAATTTTTTGAAAATTTGAGGTAATTCTGCAGAGTAGTACTTGGATTCATTGGAAGAGGTGGAGTTTTGTTTTTTATTTTTTTTGTTGGATAAATTAATCTATTGGTTATTATTGAAGAAGTAAGTTCATTCATTGGTGGAATTCGTGTCAATGTGGATATTGTTGTAATTTGGGTGTGACTCGAATTCATTTATTTACTTGTTGAAATAATTAAAGAATTCTAATTGAACTGCACATCATAAAGAATTCAAGTTTGGAATGTTATTGAAGTTCTATGTCAAGTTTAAGTTTTATTTTGGAAGCCAATTGGGAGTTAAAATTTATTTTGAACTTGAAGATGTTGAAAGTATGGACCGAGAAGAAAAGTAGTAGCATTTTCGCTAGCCTATCGTTAGCTGGCCGTTCAAGCAACATTACAGGTTTGCAACCTGAGACATGTCGCCCGTCTGGTGCTGTCCTGTCACTCAAGCAACATTGTTATCCGGTCCAAGCCCATTTTGCTTTTTAACACGTTTTTGACATTCTACTTCAACTACAACTCATCTATTAGGGTTTGGACGTCCTCCTGCATAGTTCTCTATAAATACAAGATTTTTCTATACAATTTTACATAAATGGGATATATGATTACTAGACGATAGGATCCATTGTAATCTTCTCACTTTCTTCATTATTATTAAATCAATAAAATATCTTAATTACTCTACTATATTCTTGTTTTCTTTTATTCTTGATCTAATACTTTATATTTTGTCATATAATTTCAATATCTCAATTCGATAATTGGTGTCATAATAAGTAGTATCAATCTTAACAATTTAGGAAAAAGACAATGTATGTATTTTTATTTTTCATCAAGTTTTACCAGTTTCAAGTCAATTTGATAGAGTTCGCTAAAAACTATCATATAAAAATGGAAAATTGCAACCGCGGTCCCAAATCTTTTGTTGCAATTACACTCAAACCTTTACTTTTTGCGACCGAAATCTCAAACCTTTATATGTAATTAAAGCATCGGCCCTAAACCTTGAATTCCGGCTAAAAAACTGTCAGTCAACGTTGCTACAGTAATTTTGACTCCGAAAAATTGCAGCGCCGGTCCCAAACCTTTCATTTTGTTGCAGATTACACCCAAACCTTTAACTTTTACGGGCGAAGTTCCTAACCTTTACATGTAATTACAACGTTGGTCCATTTCACGCATTCCATTCATAAAATCATTAGTCAACGTTGAAACAAAAATTTGATTCAAATGACAACTTAATTAATATGTAAAATTGTCAAAACAAGTTATCCAAAAAAAATGATTGTCTTCTTCAAATTTTTCAATCTTTTCACAATCATCACATTCTCATAATCGATAA
>CAIGRB010131847.1:0-47378 GCA_903798255.1 Fraxinus quadrangulata
AATGGCATTTTGCTTAATGACATTGTGTATTAGAAAGAGAGGTCATCTGCATGTCTTAATATTTAGCCATTTGCTGCTTGTTACTGTGGCCATTCTCAGTTAGATTTTACTTGAATATTGGAAAGTAAGTGTCTTTATTTTTTTCAATCAATAGACGAGATAGGAATCCATGTAAAATTATTCTAATTATTTATCGTTTGTGATTGATTTAGTTTTGTAGGATTAGCGTTGATTGTTGTGAGACTTTATGGTGTACTATGGGGGAAAAATAGAGAAATCGAAGTCGTCGTTCATAATATTGAGGATCAAGATGAAAAATAATAGCAAATGGATTGGAAATCACAGCAAGAAATGGGAAAATTACAACACCAAATCGCATGGAAATTATGGTTATATGAGCACTCAATTATCAGCCTTAAATGATGCTCAGAGATAAATCGAGGGGAAAAAACCAATATCTTATTGTGACTCGTAATGTATACTAGTTTAAGATGTTGAGTGAATCCTTCGTACAACTACCAAGTTTTTTTCCCCTTGATTTATCTTTGGGCATTAAATAAGATTGATAAGTAATTTCCATGTCATTTGGAGTTATAATTTCCCCATTTCTTGTTGTAGTTTCCAATCAATTTGTTGTAATTCCTTCTTCATCTTGATCCTCAATATTATTAATAACGACCTCGATTTCTCTATTCTTCCTCCATAGTACACCATAAAGTTCCACAACAATCAAAACTGATCCTAAAAAACTAGATCAACAACAAAAGATAAATAATTAGAATAATTTTACTTTGATTCCTAGCTTGTCTATTGATTGAAAAAAATAAAGACACTTACTTTCCAATATTCAAGTAAAATCTAACTGAGAATGGCCACAGTAACAAGCAGCAAATGGCTAAACACTGAGACATGCAGATGACCTCTCTTTCTAATACACAATGTCATTAAGCAAAATGCCATTACTGAGCATATTATTCCTGTAAAAAAAGATTATAATTTACATTTCACCCTGTTAGTGAAAATAGTGTAAAGTTAATTAACTTTGGTAATTAAATGGGTCAAAAATACTGCAAATAACGCTTAAAGTTAGAGCTCTTACCAAGTAGATATTTGAAACAATCCTAAGGAGTTGGTTTAATGACCAAGCTGATAAGTTGTGGTCGAAGCCAGAGGCCACAATTACACATTGAACCCTTGTCATTATGCACATTATTGCTAAGCTTGAGTATGGAGCTTCATATTGCTGACAAACTCTCGTTTGCATAACAAAAATACATAATAACTAATAAAATAATTACTTAATTTAATCTAATCATAATCCATCTTTAAATACTTTCGAAAAGAAACTATTTTTACTTGATTGAATCGAATATTATCATCCAGACTTGATCGATGTCAGGTAAGAGCATGTGCAAATACTTGAGGATAACACATTATAGTTTGAATGATATTTAATATTAATGCATGCCAAACATATCATACATGACATTTCCAGTCGAGAGCATTAAATACTACTCAATTTTGCAATCTTATATATATTATAGCCTCTGTTTGGTTCAACTAAATAAAGTTGATTAAAATTGAAGTCAAAGTCAACAACTAATTTTAACAACCCTTTTCATGAGATCCATTACTTTTTAACGACACATTTTCATCTTTTTTTTATCAAAGTCTACGAAAAATCTAATCTAAACTAAATATAGATAGTGTACAGTTTGAGAGAGAGAGAGAGAGAGAGAGAGAGAGAGAGAGAGAGAGAGAGAGAGAGAGAGAGAGAGGTGCTTATCCAATTAACCAAATAGCCCAAGAAATAGCACTAACAAGGAGGGGAAAAGGGCCCATAATTAAATTAAAATGGTTGATTGAATCCTTGGTTCATGTCTTTTCCCAATGAACACTTGATTTATCTATATGCAACACATCTCCATGGTAAAATGACAACAATAATGCACCACCCAACACCTTGGCTTTTCCTCCCTTTGTCCTCAACATCAACCTTTCTAGCCTGCCAAATATATACATACATATATGAAGTTAGGTACTAGATACTATCATTATTGTCTACACACGACAGTTCGACCTATAATTGATATTTTAAAAATGATCTCAAAACTAAGATTGGATGATATATCTCATTTTTTATCCCTATGTAGTCGTGCCCATAGAAAGAACTGGTTGTGAAATATATGAGATTTATTTTGGAGCCGTGTAATGTCGAAAGTACCCGTACAAAGAGAAAGAAACACAACTTTAGGACAACGTACTTCACGTGACTTCTTAAAACTTGCTTTCCTAACTCTCTTCTTAAGTTTATATTATTATTGAATTATAATGTTATTCTTATATTAATGGATAATCTACACACAATCACTTATTTTTTCCCAACGGAAAATCCCATTTATATCAATTCTTAAAAATAAAAAATAAAAATAAAAAATCCCTTAGTTGTGCCTTTGTTACGCCATATTAATTCTTACCCTTTAACTACTCATGGAAAAGTTGAGTACAACTCATTTTATAGCGAAAAATGACATAATTCAATATTACATTATCTATATAGGGGTAATCACCCCTTATATTTAGATTATGTTAGATGTAATGTTTGTTTTGAGAATAAATTTAATTATAAATTATTTTTTTGGAGAATGTGCAAAAAAAAAACTAGGAAATTTTTTTGGATCCACGTGATAAATTATTTTAGTAGGAGAATGTATGGTTAAAAATAAATTTTAAAAACGAGTTTTCAAGATTCTGTACCAAATAAGAACTTAATATGCTCAATTTCACATATTAAGGAAAGAATAGGGGTCCAACGATTTGGACTTGAATTTATAAATCTTATCATACCTGATCTCTTCCTTAATCACATACAGTCTATACGGATGGTCAAGAAATTTTATATAAAGTGAAGAATACAATAAGATGGAGTATGAATACATTACCCAAGAAGAATAGCCATGAGAAAAGTTACTGCAAGATTTATATTTGTCGATGCACATGCAATCGTAGGAGTGGAATTCTTCATTCCAGCAAAATATGTGATCTGATTCACTGTGACCCTGAAATTTATATCGAAAGAGAGCTTTAGAATTACTGTCTTCAACATAGCCATGGCAATTGGTCAAGCTGATCTGCCCATAGGCCTCCGCTCGATTGCCACGGCTAAATCAACATTCATATATATTAAGGTAACAATGCTTGTTGCCATTCTAAGTTGGGTTTTACTTGAAAAAAAATTATACATTGGAATGTAAGTATATCTTTATTTTTTCTATCAATAGACGAGCTAGGAATCAATGTAAAATTACTCTAATAATTTATCTTTTGTGGTTGGTTTAATTTTGTAGGATCAGTTTTGATTGTTTTGAGACTTTATGGTATACTATGGGGGAAGAATAGAGAAATCGAGGTCATTGTTCATAATATTGAGGATCAAGATGAAGAAGAAATTACAACAAATGGATTGAAAATTACAGCAAGAAATGGACAATTACAGCAGCAAATGGCATGGAAATTACAGCAACAAATGACATGGAAATCACAGTTATTTGAGCACTCAATTATCAACTTTATATCATCCCTAGAGATAAATCGAGGGTAAAAAACTTGGTCATTGTACGAAGGATACACTCGATATCTCAAACTCTAATAAGTAGAATTCAATGATCAATTTTTTGTCAATGATTTTATTATTTTTCTAATGTTTAAATTTGATCACTCAGTTTTCCTTCTCGTTTCAGTCAAATAACCAAATTGGCTTCCGTTAGTAATACTTACGGATTTTTATGTTTGCATTATTGGACAATCAATTAATTTTAGTAACAAAAGCTAACTTGGTGAAGAAAGTAAAGTTGAAAAAACAAGTTGGTAAAAAAGGTAGGGTGACCAAGAGTATCTTTTACCCCTTTAAAATTGTTGGTTAACATAAAGGAAAGGAAGTACGTTAGAGCTACTCTGGAGGGTGATTTTGGGTTTCCAGAAGAAAGTATAGACATTTTTAATGGTTTTTGTTCTCCATCAGTAAAAACTAAAAGGGCTGGCTGATTAGTCTGCTCGCTGGGGCATGTGCAGCAAGAAGAGGAGAAAACGGACAAGAAGAACGGGGAAGAATATCATATAACATCAAGAATGTTAGTAGACAATTATGCACAGAGATGTAGCATTCTCTATATACTTCATCTAACATTTTTACTAGAACTTTTCATCTCTCAGGTAACCGATGGATTAATGGAATTTAAAATCTAGGAAAGGTCAATAAACTACACACGCCAGTTAAGAAACTTCCTCAGTATAGAACTTCTTGCAGTGAAGCCCTTTATAAGACCTCTGATCCTCGGTAACGCCTAGAAGTGGTATCTGAAATTCCTCCCTCAGCTCAGCCGATTCTGCTCGATCCTCCTCATGTGCAGCAGCAATCTCTTGCGAATTAGGGGCTGGTTTTCTGAGTTCTTCATTACTATACGCAAAATTACAGTTGGTGATATATATATAAGTGCCCATTCGGAATTTGCAGCAGAGTTTAGTTATACAGAGCCCATTTGGAATTTGCAGTAGAGTTTAGTTTTACAGAACATTTTCCCAATCACTTTCAACCCCAATGAGAATTTCTTGATCTTTTGTTCAGTGGTTCGTTTCCAGACTGCAATTGGGATTGCCTAGCATCGGAACCCGAATTAAAACTGATGTCAACAGAAGATTTTCTATCCCACATCCCGTAATCATCCTCAGTGGCCCAAACTGCCTGGTCGACGTGCCTGGAACCCAAATTCTCATTGGCTCCAGATCTTAAACTACGAAACTATTTCAAGAAACACAAAATTACAGTTCATTGAAATCTTCGAAAATAATTGAATTCGTTTAGAAGGTAAGCGGTACTTCGAATTGTTAGAAATGGGAAAAAACAGATTGAAAAAGCATAAAAATTGTTTTTATTCAGTAGACATACGATAAAATTACTGAAGGGCTATTGGTTTGGTTAGACACACCAAGAAGTTAGCCCAAAATGTCAAGATTCCTAGTTATGAGTTGTGACTGTGCCCAAACATGGCAAATTTTAGCCCCTGTTCGACGTACATTTTTTCCTCAAGAATGCATTTTTTTATTTGATGAGGAATATGTGGTTGAAACTACACACGCCAGTTAAGAAACTGATAGACCCCCTATAAAATTTACTTATTCTAGAAGGGCCCAGAAGAAGGCTAGAAGAGCTGGCAGGAAGTAACAGAATCTGGTGGAGAAATGGTTAGTTATTTATAGGGGGTCTATAAATAAGTAGTGGAGGGAATTAGAAAGGCAGGCAATTAAAGAGCTAAAGGAAGGAGTTGGATTGAGAGTCACAACTGTTCTTCAGTATCTACTTTCTTTTGTAATCGTTTTCTTCAATTCAATCAAAGTTTGGTTTACTTATATCTTGTTCTTATTTTTCCAGTAGAGCCATATCAGAAACATCATTGACATTTGACACCATTTCAGGAGTTTCCCGAGAGGACTTGTACTACATTTCCACCAGAAAATACGTTTACTTGACCGTGGTCCATTACCAACTAAGAACCCACAAGCCCAGATTTATTACCAAATCAAGATAAAGGCAAAAGGAAAAAGATGAACACCCTAACGAGTTAATAGAAAAAAGAATAAAAGGTTACCACAAACAAAACATAGCACTCAGTACCCTCTCAAAAGCACTTCGGGTTTAAAAATAAGCAAATTTCGACAATCACTGCCAAATTAAAACAATTAACTAAGTGCAATAAATGTAATGCTAATAAATGCAGACAATTTCACATTCCTAGATAACATAACAGCACCCCAAAAAAATCCAATCTTTTTGAAGAATTAAGGCAATGAAAACAAGGAAAGAAATCAAGAAAAAAAAAAGCTGAAAAAAACAATACTCGCCATAATTGACGTGGCTCCAGATCTTAAACTACGAAACTATTTCAAGAAACACAAAATTACAGTTCATTGAAGTCATCGAAAAGAATTGAATTCGTTTAGAAGGTAAGCTGTACTTCGAATTGTTAGAAATGGGAAAAAAGAGAATGAAAAAGCATAAAAATTGTTTTTATTCAGTAGACATACGATAAATTACTAAAGGGCTATTGGTTTGGTTAGACACACCAAGAAGTTAGCCCAAATGTCAAGATTCCTAGTTATGAGTTGTGACTGTGCCCAAACATGGCTAATTTTAGCCTCTGTTTGGTGTACATTTTTTCCTGAAGAATGTATTTTTTTTATTTGATGAGAAATATGTGGTTAAAAAAGAAGAAAAAGTTATTGATGTGATGAAAAATATTATTTTATTAAAAAATGTGTTATTGAAAATAAATAACATAATGATAATAAAAAAATAATATGGCTTAAACGGGAACTTAGAGTTGTTGTTTCCTCCTATTGTCTAAGATCGGTGTTGGGCCCATGTCGAATCCTAGTTATGTTATGTCCGAACATTGCAAATATTAGAGGTGTTTGCCCGGAATGATATGGGACATCCCATCGAATGTGATGGCCGTGATTGGGTTGTGTTTACTCTCCAATGTGACTAATTTTTAGATGTGTTCGATGGCTCGAGGTGTGTCTCAAAAATATGATGATAGGTTGTGTTGGGCTCATCTCGAATCCTAGTAATGCCAATGTCCAAAAAGATTAATTTGTAAGGTGTCAAATGACTTTGAACGTCTAGCGCAATCTGCCTTTGATGACAAGTTGTGTTGGGCTGACTCGATCCACATTCCCGACTCATGAGCATGCAGACCTATTTGCACTTTTTTGTAAAAGTTAAGGGCATCGACTGCAATATTTCCTAAAAGTAATGTCCATTAAGATTTATAAAATAAAAGGCAATAATTTTACAACCACGCTACATGAATATCAATATTGACATAAAACTTGATATAATGCCATGTGACATTCTATAATTAGACAATTTAAAACTCAGTCGATTTTTACATCTAATCATCTAATGTCACATGCAATTATGTCAAACTTTTTGTCAAATTTTTTTGACAAAGTGGCTTTATCTATAATTTTAAATATTTACTAATGATCCTTTTAGCCTAATTGATCCGAGTTTACATATGTTGTCCTTTAATAAAATTTTGACAACTCATTACAATTTATTGGTGACCACAAAGAGTGAATACAATTAGCTACTTGCAAAGATAATAAAATATGGTCATCAACTAAACCTGGTCTCTGTCCAAATAACAAATCTCCTAAAAATGATACAACAGAAGTTGCAAAAAAGGACAAATTTTCCATGCTCATACCTCAGCCAGTACAATGCACTGATGATAGCTGAAGCAAGCACAGGTAACAGGATGAGCTCCACCAAGTTGGTGGCTAGAATTCATATCTGGCGTTTACTCTTGTGAACATTAGACGGCAAGTTCTCGAATAACTTCCAGGTTCCATCACCACATGCAATTTTGCTTCTGAATGAGAATCAATTACAAAAGAAATCAAAGGCGACCGGTGGATTAGAATAGTTGGTGGAGAGTATCTTCGAGGCTACAATGGCGTTAGCTGCTTCAGTATAATGGACACCATCCCAACTTATAATTTGTGATTTTTGGTCGCAGACTTGACACCCAGGCTGACCACATGAGATGCTAGAGTCGTAGTTGTATGGAGGTCCCCCCGAACCACAACATGCCATCAATGGATTTGAAAAACCTGAAGTTGAACGATAGGATACTCATAATTATGGACTATACACCAGAGCAAGAACCGAATACGGAATCTCAAAGGCAACTTTTACTTATTTATTTTATATTTTTTAATCTTAGCCAAACATGCTCTGCCAGCTAAAAATAACAAATATCAATGCGCCCAAAATTATGCGCATTTGGCATGCATAAAGTGAAAGTATCTCAAACATTCAAACAAGTATACTGATCTTGAAATATTTGAACAAAAAAATGTAGTATAACACGTAAACTCAAATGACAAATCTAAATATTACTACAATAGATATTATTTTTTAAAAATTGTGCAATAAAAACTAAAATGTCAATTTGAATTTTGGATATGACATTGTTATTCAGTAAGAACGTGTCAACAAACAGAAGAAAAGAGTGAGTAGATTTCTCATATATGTTAAATATCAATCCTTGTTTTTTTTAAGGCAGCAAAAAATGAAAATATGACAGTCAAAACTTGACAGCATAGAATAGAATCTTTAGGAACTCAATTTTTTCCGAGTAATGCTATTTATCATCATAATGATGGAATATCGGTGATGTAAAATACATTATCCCTCATATTTTTTTCTCTCTAAAAAAAAAATGAATTGCGCATAGACTGTCATATCAACGATATTCCATCATCATAATGATAAATAACATTATTCATTTTTCCTGGAAAAGGTTTAGAAAAAGAGAGAAGAAAAGACAGTCTGATAAGCTTACCGTACTCGCTGGAGTTGGCTATGAGATCATATTTGATGGCATAGATATCAACATATACAATAGTCGCATCCTTTAATTCAGATCTTAATTCTTGGCATAAATGGGCCAGGCCTCCATTGAACAATTTTGCAATAGTATTATAACTTGAAATACATCCAAATGGATCGAGATCCTCTGAAGTATGTTTTACTAGGGCAAGTTTTTGAGGTAGACAACCAAATGGCCCAGTATTATGGACCCAGAACTTCTTGCCTCCTTGATTATATAATTCCTACACGAAATGGAACAATAGTTACTAGGGCTGGAGACCTTGCAACTTCTTTATCAACAAATCATAAAAAGTATTATCACGTAAATGAGAAATGTTAAGCATAAATCTTATTACTCCACATGTTCAATGCTACTGTATGAGAAGTGAATGAACTTGCACAATTTCAAATGTAGTTCAATATTGAGAAATAAATAACTGAAGTATAAGATTGAGCCTTAAAGCAGTCATTCTCAAGTGTAATAAACTGATTCATGAATAATGTTCATTTTTTTGACATACATTCTATGCATGTATTTCGTTATATTATTGATATGAGCATTCACCAATCAAGTTTACGTTGTACATAATTTGGGTGTATGGAGAATTGGCTCATATACATAAAGTACAAATCATCGGATCCTTATAATTTGATTAGTTCTTCCCAGTCAGGTGGGTGGGGGGTGGGGGTGTTGTTGGTTGATTATCGATTTGAGAGAGATGATAGTTGTCTCTGTTAAAAAGAAGAAAGGAATGTAAAATGTACTAAATGGACGGAACTGAAAGCTAAACAAAAATATTTCCAACATCTAGAAATTTCCTTGAACTCACTTTTTACAAGTGATTAAGAAATTCATCCTCTTCTTCTTTTTTTATTTTCTTAGCTGTGTGGGATTTATATTTTCAATGCGCACTTGAGAGAGAGATAGAGAAAGAGAGTATTAAGCTGACCTTAATAGCAATCTTGATTTCTTGCAATATGATGGGAATCTTCTTGACCACTTGTACGTACGATAGATTCTTAGCAAACGAACCAGCGAGGTCATTCTGTCCAATATCAATCATGTAAAGAGCATCATTGAAGCTTGCATCACCAATCGAAAGCCCGAACCCTTAAATGTGACACAAGTATCTAATCATTAGGCTAGTATATTAACCTCTAAGCAGAAAGCAAAATCCCCAACTCATTATGGAGAAATAAAAACCTGTTGAAACTTACATGCACAAAAGAAAAGCAACAGCATTCAGGCAAAAAAAGAACATCGAAAAGCTTGAGGTGTTTAGGTCCATAGCAATAAAAAGAGGGCAATCCAGTTTATTTACGAACTGTAACATGAAATGGGCACACTAAAACATCAATCAAATTAGTATTATTTTCGTATATTCTAGTGTTTTTCAGTAAACTTAATATAATAAACATTTAGTAGGTTGTCCAATCGGTCATTCTCATTTTCTCATCCACTCTTCTTTTCCAATAAGAATCAAATAAAATGGTCCACTCTCATCTGCCAACTCTTTTTTTTTTTAAGTAAGGACAGAGAAAAAACTAGCCCGCCCACTCTTGTCTGGCCACATAATGTCTTCTCCTTTACTCTTATGGATGATGAGAGAAATCAGATCTCTCTCCTTTCAGAATGTATTCCAGATTTTTCCAACATACTGTGTCAGCTACGTCAAAAATAAATATTCACCCCTAACTTCCATTTGGTCTTTTTCATTTTTAATGGCCATTTCAAAATTTTTAATAATTTAGCCCGATTTTTTCTTATAAAGTCAGAAAATAGTGCTCATTGCCTCAGCGCAATGCAAATTGTTTTCACAGAAGGAAAAGAGCAGCATGCCCACATGGTGTGTTGGACAAGGTCTACATAGCATCTATAGTGTGTTTGTGCATCCTGGTTTAGAGAAAGCTTAGATGTGGTGGACAAGTCCACCTGCAGATCATGTCAACTAAAGGAGCTGACGTGCAAAGGAAACAGATAGAGGGGCAGATTAGTTGCCACTCCACTTGATCAACCAGCCAAAAAACCCAGACAAGGTGGTAAGTCAAATAGTTCATACTTCCGTAGCAATGACAGAGGAGCCATCGGGTGGCCATGATCCACCTGACACCTGGACATGACTTGACATTGTTTAAAATCTTATTTTCTAGGATGATCAGATGGACATTCTCCACCATCAGACACTGCTTGGGGATCATATGTCCAACCAAACTCTCGTCCTGAACTACCTACAAAGGGGACACCACCTGCAACAGACTCCCACCATCAACTCAACCTCATTAATTCATTCTACAGTGTGAGAGAGCAACTGCCAATGAAGTCTTAATCGGGTGGGAATAGTGAGAAAATGGGAGTCATCCATGCATTATTGAGTTGCTAAATAATCACGCTCCATGATAGGGGAACAACCCCCTCCATGCAAGCTATGTCAACCCATAGCAGATGATCAAACCCAATTAGATGAAAGGTTGTGGGCTCAATTAAAATGTCAGCAGTCATTTTGGCAGGCAGAAGAAACAACACAGGGAGAAAGAGAGCAGAAAATCTAGAGACACAGGCAGCTCAGATTTGAGGTTTCTCTTCCAATCTGGCTAAAATTTGACCTGTGTTGAGGACGCATGACACTAAACTTTGGACAGACACAATGCAATGTGGAATTTTTGCAGCAGAATTTTTCTTTGATGTTTTCCAAAACTGTTTTTGATGAGTTGTCTCTTGTTTCTTTTTTGGTTTAAACCAATTATTTGTTCTCTCCTGATAGTCTTGTCTCCTCTTCTTCACTTAATCTGGAGCCTCTGCCTGTTTTAAATTTCCAAATAGGGAAAGCAGAAGACTAAGAAATCCTAATTCACATTTCTGTTTTATTCTGTTGTGCATGTAGGTTAAGATTTGGGGGACATTGACCTCATGAGAACGGGGCCAGCATGCTACAAAAGGAATTGTGAGAGAACTAAATGTCTTACCTTCCTTTACAATCTACACCCCCCACCTCGGGGCTCCCTAATCCAAGAAAAAAAAACTACGGAAAATTTTAGCAGCTGAGAAATCATGGACTTGTAATTGACAGAGAAACGTGATAAATCACCTGCAGCGACAAGTTCAGCTGATCGAGTCTTGAAATGAAGAAACTGCAACACCTGAATGTTCAACGAAAAAGCTACATATTTAGGCAGTGTAGCAGAACCCGCCACAGCAAAGTTTGCCCCATTTGAGAAAGTGGACCCTAACGAGTCCAAATATGCGTTCAGAAAACTCGTGTTTGTGCTTTGACCTGCAAAAACAATAAGACATTCTCTACTCAACTACATTATGATTATGCAGTATCTAAAAGTATATAAATAGATTACAAATAGAGCTGACTGTTTCCACTATCGATGCATATTTTTATTATTTTGCAAGTTTGGTCTATAAACCTGACTTCCAGAAGGTAGTAACCAAAAGGGAGAATAAATAAACAAAAGTTGAACTGGAGCCTAACCAGTTTAGATTTTTCTTAGATCTTCTCCGAGGCTTGTGATAATATTAATTAATTAAACAAAGTAACTTATATAGTAAAATTTATACAATTTCTCATGTATCGTAAAATCAACACAATATTAGAATAAACAATGTAGCACAAAGGTTTTGTTTATTATGTATAGCTGCCCTTCTGTGTATTGTGTACGCTCTTCAATTCTAACTGCAGGGCAGTCCTCTTGGTTGCTCAATTCGAGTCTATTTCTTTGGCGGTTAGAACTCATTGTCATCTATTTATCACGACTGAAAACAAAAATCGTGCAACACCAATTTCTGATCAGGAGATCTTGATGTCTTGGGTATCTTATGGGGATGATTTACATGCATGATTTAAGATCTCTAATGGTGCAGTCCCAAAATTGTTACTGACGCACAAGGGTGGAATTAAGAAGGTAGAAACTAAAGAATGTGGCTTCTTTTCAAATGGGTAGAAGCAGAAGAGGAATTGAACCAATAAAAGTGGAATTAAAGATGCATTAAAGCAAAAGAAATGCAGTTGCTCTTCATTTTCAATGAAACTCATATACAAACACATTTTGCCCTAGGATGACAATCACACCCGCTTAGCATGGTTCAATCACAAGTATATATAGCTAACAAAGAGGTATCATCATGGTGCGTTGTGAGTTGTGACGGTAGAAGGCATACATAGACATTGAAGACAAGTGATGTAGGGACATTTTTTACTGACTGGAGCAAGAAATATTGCCTTTAGAATTTAGAATAATTTTGCAAAAAGTATTTTTTTTTCCTATTATGCTTTAAAAAAACTAGTCCGTGTAAACCCCATCAACTATGAACATTCAGTTCTAACAGGATAGAAGATACCTTTATAAATAAAAGAGTGTTGAATTTATTCGATCATGAACTTGAGCATTGTTCCCACAAGATTAATGTTGGGCTTCGGTGGAACTAATTTCCAAGTTCCATTCTTGATCAATGCATTGAATTCGACGTTCATAGCATCATGCCATCTAGCATGTTTTGAGGCCTCGGTGAAGGAGGATTGCTTGGATGGTGTTGAACCATATTCGGCAAGACAAACCTGTGGCAGTAGATATTTGACAAAGCCCAAGAATGGAGTTTTAGGCTTCAGGTTGTTTGTTTGTGATCGAGTTGTCATTCGCCAGGGGATTGGTAATAGGCGGACTAAAGTGTTGGTTGACAACACTAACTGTATTGCAAGTAATTGCTGGCACTGGAATAAACACACCATCTGTGGCC
The DNA here is from genome assembly GCA_903798255.1 of Fraxinus quadrangulata. Lineage (NCBI taxonomy): Eukaryota > Viridiplantae > Streptophyta > Magnoliopsida > Lamiales > Oleaceae > Fraxinus > Fraxinus quadrangulata. The sequence continues at coordinate 13,179 of CAIGRB010131847.1, forward strand.
TCATTTTTCGTTATTTGTCTTGATAAGTCCTGATCAGATTCATTTTGGGGTAGACCAGTTGAATATAAAGTATCACTTGCAGGAAGAGTTAGTGTGTGTTTGTGTAGGATGTAAATTGAGAGGGAGTGATGTAGTAGTTGTTTGATGAGAGACATTGGAGTTGTTGGGAGTTTGGTATGGAAGATATGACTCATCAAAAACAACGTGCTGAGATACAAAAATTTTTCCTATTGATAAATCTAGACACTTGTAACCCTGATGTGAGAGATTGTAGCCAATAAAAATGCAAGTATTGGATAAAAAATCAATTTTATATCAGTTATAAGGACGAAGATTAGGCCAGCAGGCACATCCAAAAGTACGTATGAAATTATAATTTGGAATTTTGTTATATGCCTTCAAAAGGAGATTTATTTTGTAAAATTTTTGTAGGACGATGATTTATAATATAAGTAGCAGTGTGAAAGGCGTCTTCCCAATATGATTTTGGAAGATGAGAATGAGCTAATAAAGCTAATCCCATTTCCACTATTTGACGATCACATCTTTCAACAACTTCCATTTGTGCATGCGTATCAAGCAATCTGATGTTGAATTCCACATGTTTGAAAATAATTATTTAAACGTATATATTCACCACCCCAATCAGATTGAATAGCTTTAATTTTTGTATCAAAGTGGTGCTCAACGTAACTTTGAAATTGCATAAAAATTGTTTCAACTTCAGATTTTTGCTTCTATGGAAAAATCAGATAAATTTAGTAAAATCATCCAAAAAACAGACATAATATCTAGATCCATAACTAGAAATGACATAAGTAGAATGACTAACAGAATTGGAAAAAGGTAAATTGTGGCTTTTGGCCATCTCACATTCTGGACAAACATGTTGTCGTTTATGCTCCTATATGAATTTTATTTGCATTCAGCATATGGCTAAAACAGTGTGGAAAGATGCATGCCCTAGGCGACAATGCCAATTTGTAATGGAAACTCGAACACCAAAAAAGGCGGAACAAACAGTGTGTTGGAAAGGTTGCGAAAAGCAGTAGAGGCCATCTTTGCTATAACCCTTATGCAGGATGTTCCCTAAGTAGTCCTTAATCAGAAAACATGAAACTCAAAATAAACATTATTATCTTGAGTGAATTTTTGAATAGGTAATGAATTATGTTGGATTTTTGGAACAACAAGAATTTGGTCAAGAATAAAAGATTAGGAAGGTGTGGCTAAAGAAGCAGTACCGTGTGAGTTATATTTAAACCTGATCCATCCCCAACTTGAATTTGATCTGTACCACCATAGTCATCACCATGAATGTTGAGGTTGCCGAGATTGTATGTTAGATGGTGTGTTGCTCCAATGTCAGCAAGCCACCCTTGATCAGCTGGGTGCTAATTTATAGTAGTGGAGAAATTGGCTTGATCATTTAGTCCAGGTGGTGTTGCATTAAAGTGAGGATCATAGTGCTTGTAGCACCTTGAGGCCATGTGTCCTGCTTTGTCACATATTTGGCACTACAAATTATAAATGAAAGTAGGGCGGGAATTGTTATTACCTCGACCAGAATCGCGCTCCCTGCCTCGTGGATTGGATGAATTGCCACGGCCACGTGAACCAAAGAAAGTTGGTGGCTTCGTGGCAACATTTGCTGAAGTATTGGCTATAGGCATCGAGTGGGAGTGATGTTGAATGCGAGCCTCACAAGTTCCTCTAAGGAAAGATGATCTTCTCGGGATGAGATTTTGGTGACTAGTGAGTCATACTCGGGCCCCAAGCCAATGAGAATATAAGTGATGATCTCGTCACATTTCATGGCTTGACCAGCCATTGCAAGAGCATCAGTTATGCATTTGATCTACATGAAGTACTCGCTAGCGGATTGAGTGGTCTTGCGAGTATTGGTGAGTTGAGATCTCACCTGAATTGCTTCAGCCCGAGATTGGGAAGCAAAGGAAGAGGTAAGGGCCATCCACACAACATTAGAAGTCAGTGAGTGATGCATTGACGCAGCTTAGGATCAAGTTATCCTGCATTTCCCAAGTCTTGAACAAAGGGTTAGGAGACTTAGTTCCATCAGCAGCAATGAGTTCCTTCGGTGGTGACTTTAGAGTTCCATCGACATACTCAAAGACCTTTTGGCCTTTCAGATATGGAAGCATCATGGCCTTCCAGGTTAGGTAGTTTTGGCGGCTGAGTTTGGTGACATTGATGGAGGGGGGATTGAAAACAGGGAGTAGGTTTGCTTGAGCTTCGGAGGTAGAGGAATCTGGAGATGCAGAAATTGTTGTGTGATTTGGAGAGGTGCAACGAAAATTGAAAACAGGGAGTTGGTTTGCCTGAGCATCGGAGGTAGAGGAATCAGGAGATGCAGAAATTGTTGTGTGATTTGGAGAGGAGCAACGAAAGGTTTGATGTTGGTCGAGTAAGTGTCTGATACCATGAAAATGTTAAATATATTAGTTTTAATTTATCTTAAGGGTAGATTAGTCATTTTACGTATGTTAGTATTTAAGCTGAATTTTCTTGTATTTTCATTCACTCAGTTTATCAGAAAAACCCTAACCTCCTTTTGTTTTCCTCTCTATATTTTTTGTATTATTAATTTAACATGGTACCAGAGCCACAATTTTATGAAGTTTGAGTAATAAAGGATTGATAAGTTTTGAAAGGAGAATAAATTGCTGTCTACGACAATAGAGCTTCTGAAAATCAATATGAAATTGGAAAATTGAGGATCGCGGTCAATTAGGAACCGGATGGCGAATTGTAGTAAGTGGGTCGATCACTTTTCCATGAATTATGAGCGGGGTACCTTCATTGCAGTAAGTAGGTCGGTCATTTTTCCATGAATTATGAGTGGGATGCCTTCAAAGGCTTAGAATATTGCGCTATTGAATAATTTAGTACACATTTGGCAGTTTATATGCGATCGTACAATTGGCTTCCGCTAAATTTTGTTCGATTTTGTTTTTTGTATTTTGTCATATTGGTAATTATTTGTTTATTTTGCAATGGCTGAAAGTAGGGATGATTCTCTTCGATCTATTAGTGTGCAATTAAATGGGAAGAATTATTCTTATCGGAGTTATGTGATGAGAAATTTTTTGAAGGGCAAAAAGATGTGGGGTTATATTTTGAACACTTTCTTTAAACCAAAAAATGATAAGGTCATCAATTATGCGGAGTTGGTAGATAATTAGGAATCTGATAATTCGAAGATTATTACTTGGATTAATAATTTTGTTGTGCAGTCGATAGGCACATAATTGGCTAAGTATGATACTACTAAGAAAGTTTGGGAGCACCTATCTAGACTGTACACGCAGTCTAATTTTGCAAAACAATACAAATTAGAGATAGATATTAGCGCTCTTCAACAAAAAAATATGAGTATTCAGGAATTTTATTCTACTATGATAGATTTTATGGGATCAATTGGCACTTACAGAATCTGCAAAATTACAAGCATTTGAACCTTATATCGCCCGATGGGAAGAACAATGACTAGTTCAATTTTTTATAGCGCTACGTGATGATTTTGAGGGACTTCGTGGGACAATCTTGCATCGCAGTCCTGTTCCTTTTGTTGATTCTGTGGTTAGTGAATTGTTGGCTGAGGAGATACGCCTTAAATCTCACACAGACAAGAGGACTGCTCCATCATCTACTATTCCATTTGTATTCGCAGAACCTCAGAGGTCATATGCTAGTAATCAAAGTAGGCTGCATTCGAATGTTGCACATGATGAATATTGTTTCTGTAAGCAGAAGGGTCATTGGAAGGGACAATGTCCTCTATTGTTGAATAGAGCGACACAACAGCAACTCCAACAACGACGAAACAACAACGGCCCTAGCAACAACAGCAAAGACAGGTTCTTCTTCCATGGAAATTTGGAAACCAACCACTTCAACCTAATACTGCAGTAGCTGCACCATCAGTAGATCCACTAATGTTTAAGCAGTTTCAGAAGTTCCTAGCATTATAGTCAAACGAAACACCTCCACGTGTAATGTCTGCCTCTTCTATAGGTATTTCATCTTCTAGTTCTTCAAGTATATCATCTTCTCTGTGGATCTTAGATTCAGGGGCTTCCCATCATATGTCACCTAATTTATCATTTTTTGTTTCATTATCTCCCAAACCTTTTGTATCAGTTGTGACGATTAATGTTACTCATACACCTATAGCAGGTATTGGTTCCGTTAATACACATTGTTTATCTCTCAATGATGTCTACCATATTCCTAGTCTTACACTCTTACCTTAAATCTTGTTTCTGTTAGCCAATTATGTGAATTTGGATATTTAGTCTCATTTAAAGCACCATAAATTACAGCTTCTAGTGTTGATTTGTCATCTTTTCGTTTGAGACATTTATCTTCTACCTTTTATTTATGGCATTCTCGCCTTGGTCATGTTTCAGCATCCCGTTTAAAGTTCTTAGTTTCTACAAGAGCATTAGAAAATTTGAAAACAGATGATATTTCTAATTGTAGTGGATGCAAATTAGCAAAATTTTCCGCGTTACCTTTTAATAAAAGTATTTCTATTTTTGTTGCCCCATTTGATCTTGTTCATTCTGGTGTATGGGGACCTTCTCCCGTTACCACTAAAGGGGGTTCACGATATCATGTTTCCTTAATTGATGATTACACTCGTTGCTGTTGGGTTTTTCTTATGAAACATCGCTCTGACATCTTTAGTATTTTCAACACATTTAGAACACTTGTGAAAACTCAACATTCTGCTGTTATCAAATATTTTCTANCACTTCTGAAAACTCAACATTCTGCTGGTATCAAATGTTTGCTATGTGATTTGGGTGGAGAGTAAACTTCTAATGCCTTTTTTGATTTGCTTGCTTCTGAAGGAACCATTCACCAAAGTGCTTGTACAGATACTCCCGAACAAAATGGTGTTGCCGAAAGGAAATATAGATATATTGTTGAGACGACCCGTTCTCTTTTACTCTCTGCTTCCACTCCTAGTGAATTATGGGGAGAAACAATTCTTACTGCTACTCATTTGATTAATAAGATCCCAACCTCACATAATTCAAGTTTGTCTCCTTTTGAAAAGTTGTATGTATATGCTCCTGATTATTCTTCCTTCCGTGTCTTTGGTTCTACTTGTTTTGTCCTTCGACCTCATGTCGAGTGTAATAAATTATCATCTAAATCTGTTATATGTGTCTTTCTGGGTTATGGTGCAGGGCAAAAGGGATATCGTTGTTTTGATCCAGTTGGTAAAAAATTATATGTCTCTCGTCATGTCGTTTTCCTTGAACATATAACTTTCTTCATTATTCCTCCTAGTTCTCATAACATGACTAAATCTGATTTTATTCACATTAATCCATTTGCCGTTGATACTGAAATTGTCCTCTTGTTCCACACACATCTACTCCCACTTCAGATCATAATTCTTGCAGGGTTCCCATTGGTAGCTCTACAGATACAGGTACTTTGGCTCCTAACATTTTAATTGTTCCCTCTCCTCCTATGGCTACCCAATCACCTCCTGAGACTGGGGCTCCTTCTCCTCGTTATCCTGCGCATACTTGTAAGTCTTCTCGATTATCAAACTTTGTTTACTCTTGTTACTCTGGTTCTTTCATTTCCTTTTTAGCTTCTATTCATCGTCTTTCTGAGCATTTGTCCTATAGAGAGGCAGTTTATGATCCACTTTGGTAGGAAGCTATGGCTGAGGAACTAACAACTCTACATCAGACACATACTTGAGACTTGGTATTTCTACAACCAGGAAAATGAGCAATTGGTTCTCGTTGGGTCTATAAAATGAAAACCAAGTCAGATGGATCTGTTGAAAGATATAAGGCCCGATTAGTTTCAAAAGGGTATTCTAAGAGTATGGTATGGATTATGAGGAGACTTTTGCACCTGTTGCAAAAATGACTACTGTTTACACTTTTATTGCAGTTGCTTCTATTCGTCGATGGAGTATATTTCAGATAGATGTTAAAAATACATTCTTAAATGGAGATCTACGGGAAAAAGTCTATATGGTTCCCCCTCCTGGTGTTTCTCATCAACTTGGTGAAGTTTGCAAGCTTCAAAAAGCTCTCTACGGTCTCAAACAGGCACTTTGAGCTTAGTTTGAGAAGTTTTCCACTGTGATTACTTCACTTAGTTTCCGTCCTAGCCATCATTATTCAGCTTTATTTTATAGATGTACAGCCGTCGATCGTGTTTTGCTTTCTTTATATGTTGATGACATGATTATTACTGGTGATGATATTGATGATATTGCAGAATTAAAGTTAGAGTTAGCTCATTGCTTTGCAATGAAAGATTTGGGTTCACTCTGTTACTTTCTGGGTATTAAAGTTGCATCCTCTCTAACGGTTTATCTTCTTTCTCAGTCTAAGTATATAGCAGATATATTTGAGCATACTCGTCTTACTGATAATAAAACCGTTGATACGCCTCTTGAGTTTAATGCTCGAAATTTTTCTTCTAATGGTTCTCCATTATCTGATCCTAGTTTATATCGTACTATTGTTGGTAGTTTGGTTTATCTCACTATCACTTGTCCAGCTATTGCACATGCTATTCATATAGTTAGTCAGTTTGTTACTTCGCCTACTACAGTTCATTGGCCTTCTATTCTTCGCATTTTGAGGTATCTTCGTGGCACTCAGTTTCAGAGTCTTTTTCTTTCATCTACTTTATCACTAGCATTGCGAGCATATTCTAATGCCGATTGGGCTAGTGAATAAGGGTAGATTAGTCATTTTACGCATGTTAGTATTTAAGCTGAATTTTCTTGTATTTTCATTCATTCAGTTTATCAGAAAAACCGTAGCCTCCTTTTGTTTTCCTCTCAATATTTTTTGTATTATTAATTTAACATGGTACCAGAGCCACAATTTCATAAAGTTTGAGTAATAAAGGATTGATAAGTTTTGAAAGGAGAATAAATTGCTGTCTACGACAATAGAGCTTCTGAAAATCAATATGAAATTGGAAAACTGAGGATGGAAGTCGATTAGGAACCGGATGGCGAATTGCAGTAAGTGGGTCGATCACTTTTCCATGAATTATGAGCGGGGTGCCTTCATTGCAGTAAGTAGGTCGGTCATTTTTCCATGAATTATGAGTGGGATGCCTTCAAAGGCTTAGAATATTGGGCTATTGAATAATTTAGTACACATTTTTATATGCGATCGTACTATTGGCTTCCGCTAAATTTTGTTCGATTTTGTTTTTTGTATTTTGTCATATTGGTAATTATTTGTTTATTTTGCAATGGCTGAAAGTAGGGATGATTCTCTTCAATCTATTAGTGTGCAATTAAATGGGAAGAATTATTCTTATCGAAATTATGTGATGAGAAATTTTTTGAAGGGCAAAAAGATGTGGGGTTATATTTTGGGCAATTTCGTTAAACCAAAAAATGATAACGTCGTCAATTATGCGGAGTTGGTAGATAATTAGGAATCTGATAATTCGAAGATTATTACTTGGATTAATAATTTTGTTATGCAGTCGATAGGCACATAATTGGCTAAGTTTGATACTACTAAGAAAGTTTGGGAGCACCTATCTAAATTGTACACGCAGTCTAATTTTGCAAAACAATACCAATTAGAGATAGATATTAGCGCTCTTTAACAAAAAAATATGAGTATTCAGGAATTTTATTCTACTATGACAAATTTTATGGGATCAATTGGCACTTACAGAATCTGCAAAATTACAAGCATTTGAACCTTATATCACCCAATGGGAAGAACAACGACTAGTTCAATTTTTTATGGCGCTACGTGATGATTTTGAGGGACTTCGTGGGACAATCTTGCATCGCAGTCCTCTTCCTTTTGTTGATTCTGTGGTTAGTGAATTGTTGGCTGAGGAGATACGCCTTAAATCTCACACAGACAAGGCGACTGCTCCATCGTCTACTATTCCATCTGTATTCGCAGAACCTCAGAGGTCATATGCTAGTAATCAAAGTAGGTTGCATTCGAATGTTGTACATGATGAATATCGTTTCTGTAAGCAGAAGGGTCATTGGAAGGGACAATGTCCTCTATTGTTGAATAGAGCGACACAACAGCAACTCCAACAACGACATCAACAACAACGGCCCCAGCAACAACAACAAAGACAGGTTCTTCTTCCATGGAAATTTGGAAACCAACCACTTCAACCTAATCCTGTAGTAGCTGCACCATCAGTGGATCCACTAATGTTTGAGCAGTTTCAGAAGTTCCTAGCATTACAGTCAAACGAAATACCTCCAAGTGCAATGTCTGCCTCTTCTATAGGTTTGTCATCTTCTAGTTCTTCAAGTATATCATCCTCTCTGTGGATCTTGGATTCAGGGGCTTCCCATCACATGTCACCTAATTTATCAATTTTTTTTCATTATCTCCCAAACCTTTTGTGTCAGTTGTGACGGTTAATGTTACTCATATACCTATAGCAGGTATTGGTTCCGTTAATACGCATTGTTTATCTCTCAATGATGTCTACCATATTCCTAGTCTTACACTCTTACCTTAAATCTTGTTTCTGTTAGCCAATTGTGTGAATCTGGATATTTAGTCTCATTTAAAGCACCAGAAATTGCAGCTTCTAGTGTTGATTTGTCATCTTTTCGTTTGAGACATTTATCTTCTACCTTTTATTTATGGCATTCTCACCTTGGTCATATTTCAGCATCCTGTTTAGAGTTCTTAGTTTCTACAAGAGCATTAGAAAATTTGAAAACAGATGATATTTCTAATTGTAGTGGATGCAAATTAGCAAAATTTTCCGCGTTACCTTTTAATAAAAGTATTTCTGTTTTTGTTGCCCCATTTGATCTTGTTCATTTTGGTGTATGGGGACTTTCTCCTGTTATCACTAAAGGGGGTTCACGATATCATGTTTCCTTTATTGATGATTACACTCGTTGCTGTTAGGTTTTTCTTATGAAACATCGCTCTGACTTCTTTAGTATTTTCAACACATTTAGAACACTTCTGAAAACTCAACATTCTGCTGTTATCAAATGTTTTCTATGTGATTTGGGTGGAGAGTAAACTTCTAATGCCTTTTCTGATTTGCTTGCTTCTGAAGGAACCATTCACCAAAGTGCTTGTACAGATACTCCCGAACAAAATGGTGTTGTCGAAAGGAAATATAGACATATTGTTGAGACGACCCGTTCTCTTTTACTCTCTGCTTCCACTCCTAGTGAATTCTGGGGAGAAACAATTCTTGCTGCTACTCATTTGATTAATAAGATCCCAACCTCACATAATTCAAGTTTGTCTCCTTTTGAAAAGTTGTATGTATATGCTCCTGATTATTCTTCCTTTCGTATCTTTGGTTCTACCTGTTTTGTCCTTCGACCTCATGTCGAGTTTAATAAATTATCATCTAAATCTGTTATATGTGTCTTTCTGGGTTATGGTGCAGGGCAAAAGGGATATTGTTGTTTTGATCCAGTTGGTAAAAAATTATATGTCTCTCGTCATGTCGTTTTCCTTGAACATATACCTTTCTTCATTATTCCTCCTAGTTCTCATAACATGACTAAATCTGGTCTTATTCACATTAATCCATTTGCTGTTGATACTGAAATTGTCCTCTTGTTCCACACACATCTACTCCTACTTCAAATCATAATTCTTCCAGGGTTCCCAGATACAGGTACTTTGGCTCCTAACATTTTAATTGTTCCCTCTCCTCCTATGGCTACCCAATCACCTCCTGAGACTGGGGCTCCTTCTCCTCGTTATCCTGCGCATACTCGTAAGTCTTCTCAATTACCAAACTTTGTTTACTCTTGTTACTCTGGTTCTTTCATCTCCTTTTTAGCTTCTATTCATCGTCTTTCTGAGCATTTGTCCTATAGAGAGGTAGTTTATGATCCACTTTGGTATGAAGCTATGGCTGAGGAACTAACAACTCTACATCAGACACATACTTGGGACTTGGTATTTCTACAACCAGGAAAATGAGCAATTGGTTCTCGTTGGGTCTATAAAATGAAAACCATGTCAGATGGATCTGTTGAAAGATATAAGGCCCGATTAATTTCAAAAGGGTATTCTCAAGAGTATGGCATGGATTATGAGGAGCCTTTTGCACCTGTTGCAAAGATGACTACTGTTTACACTTTTATTGCAGTTGCCTCTATTCGTCGATGGAGTATATTTCAGATAGATGTTAAAAATACATTCTTAAATGGAGATCTATAGGAAAAAGTCTATATGGTTCCCCCTCTTAGTGTTTCTCATCAACATGGTGAAGTTTGCAAACTTCGAAAAGCTCTCTACAGTCTCAAACAGGCACTTCGAGCTTAGTTTGAGAAGTTTTCCACTGTGATTACTTCACTTGGTTTCCGTCCTAGCCATCATTATTCAGCTTTATTTTATAGATGTACAGCTGTCGGTCGTGTTTTGCTTTCTTTATATGTTGACGACATGATTATTACTGGTGATGATATTGATGATATTGCAGAATTAAAGTCACAGTTAGCTCATTGCTTTGCAATGAAAGATTTGGGTTCACTCTATTACTTTCTGGGTATTGAAGTTGCATCCTCTCTAACGGGTTATCTTCTTTCTGGGTCCAAGTATATAGCAGATATATTTGAGCGTACTCGTCTTACTAATAATAAGACCATTGATATGCCCCTCTTGAGTTTAATGCTCAAATTTTTCTTGTGATGGTTCTCCATTATCTGATCCTAGTTTATATCGTACTATTGTTGGTAGTTTGGTTTATCTCACTATCGCTTGTCCAGCTATTGCACATGCTGTTCATATAATTAGTCAGTTCGTTACTTCGCCTACTACAGTTCATTGGCCTTCTATTCTTCGCATTTTGAGGTATCTTCGTGGCAATCAGTTTCAGAGTCTTTTTCTTTCATCTACTTTATCACTAGCATTGCGAGCATTTTCTAATGCCGATTGGGCTAGTGATTCTACAGATCGTCGGTCTACCACTGGCTTTTGTATCTTTTTTGGGGATTCTTTTATTTCTTGGAAGAGCAAGAAGCAAGATATTGTTTCTAGATCTTCCACGGAAGCAAAGTATCGTGTCATGGCTTCTACTACTTGTGAGATAGTCTACCACTATCACGTTACATTTTGTCCTTCCACCATGCAGATTGCTGACTTATTTACAAAGTCACATACTATTTCGCAATTTTTTTTTTTTGCAAACTCTCGATGCTTCTTACAGCAACATCATGAGTTTGAGGGGAGATATTAAATATATTAGTTTTATTTTATTATAAGGGTAGATTAGTTATTTTACTTATGTCACTATTTAAAATTGAATTTTTTTGTATTTTCATTCATTCAGTTTATCAGAAAAACCCTAGCCTCCTTTTGTTCTCCTCTCTATATTTTTTGTATTATTAATTTAACAGTAAAATCTAACTGTGAATAGAATTGAAAGTAAATTTCATTTCCTTAAATTGTATACGTACACGACACCAGTTTAAATAATATACATGCCTATCTGATTACAAAGATTGCTGTAATTAATTACAGAGACTTGTGGAAGTGTGAAGTGTTTGAAATTCAAACTTGAATATCCCATAATCATGTCACTCCAATCTGTTCAGCAGAAGACTCAGTGTCTTCAGTTACAACTGCTCCAATAGAGCATAATACTTAGAGGTGTGAATTCCTATCTTCTGCTAATAATCATAAAGCCGTGCATATATTAAAGGGAAAATTGCAGCTTCCAAACATTTTCACACCACAGTCCCAAACTTATCGACAATTTACCAAACTATCACAAGTTACCGTCAAAGTAACTAACTTTTTTTACTATAAACAAGGAAGATAACTTATACGCACTGTTTTGACAATTATAACCGCACAAATGCATAAACGCGTCACATTTAATACAGAACTCCTCTCGGACCACATTCTTTTTTATAAGATTGGTTCATAGAATTATTTTTGGTAACCAAATCAAGAAGATAGATTCCCATGAGAACATTTAATAATGTGGACCCAGTGAGACATACATAATTAATCAGTATCAGCACCTACCAATTGCATGCAAACAAATCTAACTTTACCAAAATAACACAAACCAAAACCCTTCATTAATCAAAATCAAACAGAATTAACAGATATTTTCATTTAATTAAAGAATAAACTAAGCAAAATTTATCACAAGTGTGAACGTACAGAGAAAATCAATAATGAGACGGCCGTCACACAGTCGACCCGTTGATCTGCCAAAGAAAGCGCGTCCATTGGGAAATTTAATGGGTATACCGAGTCCGCCAACGAGTCCGCCAGTGTCCGAGTTGGAATCGCCGAAATTGAACATGATTGGTGGTTTTTTGCACAGCGAGCGAACTGGATTTGACAGTGAGGAGAGCAAAATGCAAAGGAAAATTGCCATAAAATTGTTAGCTGTTGAGAAATTCATGGCCACTTGCTTTGGTTTCGGTGGCAGTGTCAGTATTAGCAGTGGCTTTATGTTTTGTTTCTTATGAGAGGCATAAATAAAAGTTGGAACCAACGGACATAAACGGAAAATTCCAATTGGGTCCCAAACCTTTGAAGTTGTGATTATAGGATCTCAAACCTTTCATTTGTGACACTCTAAGCCCCAATTTTTAAAATTCATTTCCCCCAAAATTCATTTTCAACCATACATTTTATAGGATCCACAATTTTTATTTACTTTTTAACCACACATTTGATAATTTATTTATCAAAATCTAATAAAAATTTATTTTTTATCCAACCAAATAAAGGCTAAATCTCTAAATTAGGAATGAGAAAAGGACATGACAGGACTCGAATGATAGGGTCATGAACCTTTTGTGCACTCTGAATCCCTTAACAAAGGATTGCAAAGGGACATGACGGCGTGGACGGTCGTCCCATCTTTGATTTGTTGAGAATTTTTGAAAATGAAAATGAAAATGAAAATACTCTCATTTAGCCCATTCATTTAATTAATCTTTTACATACATTTGAAATTGAAAAACGTAAATTAAAATAAAATAAAAAGTTTTGAAGCGGTTCAAGAAATTTGGAATGAGTACCATGCTCCTCATTCGTGTCATGTTTACCAGTGGTAATTGGATAATGCGAGACGAGGTTGAGAGTCGAATTTTTTCCCAATCCTACTCTAAACCTATGACGGTTGTCAATTGCATGCTTTTTGTAAGTTAAGGAATCGATGTGAATGTTTGATACCCTAGTTGGAATTTTCCATAACGATAGAGGTCGTGACTAAAGTCAAATTAGTTGGGGGAATCCTGAAACGTCAATTATTTTAAATTCCTTAAATTGATAGAAAAATTGTTAAGTTCAACTCACTTAGTCCAGTGGGGATTCTTGCATCCTTGTTGTAGGAGATATTCGAACTCTTCATCTGATAATAGATTTGAAAAAAAAAAAAAAAAAAGTTGCCGAAATTGTTCCAATAAGATTGTCGTGGGACAAGTTCAGTGCACGTGTCCACTAAACTTTCTCAACTTATAAAAAGGAAACATAATCACAAACAGATAATATATAGTTGAAAATCAATTATCATTGGATATATTCTAAAGTTTTGATTGTTATTCCTTACTTTTTTGAGTATTTGTCGATTTTTTGAGTTTTTTTTTTTTTTAAGCATCTGTCACTTATTTAAATTCCTTCACTTTTTTTCACTTTTGAGTGTTTGTCTCTTTTTAATTAAAAAGTGATACTGTACTTTACACAATATTTTTCATTTTCAAAATGCTTTTCATATAAATTTTCAAAAGGCTGTCGAGCTTAAGGATATTTCTGTAAGTTCCCAAAAAAAGAAAAAAAGAAAAGATAGCTGTCTTGCTCCAAGCCCACTAGTCATAGCCCCCCTTTTGGTCCAGCCCAAAACTTTGACAAGTTGTCTAGGCTCAAGTTCACTCAGGACGCCTGTATGTGTGATCCCACAAAATATTGGGCCCACGATCCTTTAAGAGCCTTTTTTTTGTTCAATTTTTTTCTCTTTTCTTTTTCTTTCATTTTTCCTGAAATCCGAAAATGGAAGATAATTGACAAAAAATTGTTACGTCCTCGCCTCAAAATATATGTTTCTGTTTATTAACCTTGTAGAGTGAAGATCAACGACCCACGGGCGTAGAAGTGTTTTAAATTTTATTAAATTCATCAGTGTAATAAGATTTTAGCGAGTAAGAGGACGTAGGCATATTAAACCCTAGCATATGCTTGGATAAGATTTAAGTGCTTGGCCAAAAAATATTTTTGATTAAATCACTTTTTTATTCATACATTTCATAGGACCAACAAGTACTACTCATTCACTTCTCGTTTACCCTTGTTTATAGACACACCCTAAGATTTAGAGATGGCTTTGTGATTTATAACCTTCATCTAACACATTTGTGCACCAACAAAGGCGTGGAAAGGTTCCGTGATGATTTCAATAGGCCGTTTTTTAGGATTCTTGTAACCGAAAAACAAATTTTATACTTTTCCTGAGAGTAAGCGCCCTCATGGCCCAACAATGGCCTTTAAAGCTAAGCGACAATAACGAATCAAACAACAAAGAAACTAGAACGTAATAATTTCCTAAGAATAAAAGGGATGATGTGCTATCGCCACGTCGATTCGACACGTATGCATATAATAATTAATAGGTGATTGGACAATGATTGAAAGCAATATCTTTTTATGATTTTTTGCTTATTTATATTGTCTAACCTCGATTAACAAATATTCTTTTATACCACATTTATAACGTGTTCCCCTTTTTGCCTATTTATATTGTCCAACCTCAAGTACAATAAATTTTTTACTTCACATTTGTACATATGCAGAACTCCCTAACATACTAAACATACCTTTTAAAGTATATATCCACATTACGTGCAGTGTCACATATTAAACATAGAATTAATATTTTACTCTAAATTTGAAATTCATCCCTCAAATTAAATATCAAAAAAGACTACGAAAAGTTCCCCTCCTCAGAAAATATTGACATCTAGTCACTTTAAGTCCTTGTTTGAGGTCCATTTTTTTCCATCAAAATATATTCTTCTACGGTGATTTGATCCAATTTCAATCACGCGTTTTTCAATAAAATAATAATACACTCAAATTTAAAAGTTTTCCTTATTTTTTAACTATCCATTCTCCAACATAACACTATTGCAAAATGCATTTTTTAAAAAAAATATATATTGGGGCACACACAACCCCTAAATCACTTTATGTAAGTTGTAACCTCTATGAGGGCCCACAAAAGTTGATCACATCCCTTGTCTTTTGTCCATCCTATATATGGAACCGCTTCAATTTGTTACACTTCAAGTTTTTCGATGTAAAACACCAAATGTTCAACAGAAAGCAGCCCTTTCCAAAGAATGGCATGCATTAAATTCATTCACTCCTAGAAATTTTGGCTGTTTTCTTGATAGTTTGTCCCCCCCTGATTTTCCATGTGGGAGAGGGTTACTTGTAGAATAGCTTTCTTTTGCTATATGTCATCATCGACTATAAATATTATTCTTGCACTATATTCTTCTCACATCTCTCGATTTTATTTTCTTCTTACGTTCTTGTCGGAGTTGAGTTGGAGAAATTCGACGAAAATGGCTGGAGCAAAATTCTTGCCTTTCTTGGCTATGGTCATTGTGCAGTTGGGTTATGCCGGGATGAACATCATATCAAAGCTCGCCATGGATTCCGGCATGAACCCTTATGTCCATGTTGCTTATCGACAAATATTTGCCTCTGTATGCCTCGTCCCTTTTGCTTATTTCTTGGAGAGGTAAGTATGCTCGAATATACGTAAATTATGTATTTGTTGGCTTCTTTATTTTAATCGTGTGCTCTCACACATTACACATGAAGGCTTGCCTTGCCGTGATGTCCTGCTAGGTTGCTTATTTTACTTATAAGCAGGAGAGCGAAATAAAAAATTCTCACACTTTTTCTTTCTTCTGGTTATAACTCCTGCTTATAAGTATATTAAGCAAAAGCCCAGACATCTACACTTCATTGTTTTTTTCTTTTTCTTTTTCTAAACTTGAATTTTACACCCAAAACTTCTTTGGTTCCAGAAGTTCTTGCTAGATTAAAAAAAAACTTATCATACACATATACCAGAAGAAATTTAACAATTTTTTTTTTTTTAAATTCAAGTAGAAACATAATGAGAGTTCCAATCTAACACTCAATGTAACCGAGAAAGAAAAAAAATTAAAATTTTATTATTGTTTAATATTGCATAACAAACATCCCATAGTGTCGTTTTTATGTGTTGTTTCGTACAAGCCATAGCATGAAACATCAATGCCTTTTTTGTCACTTTGTATATGATCATCATATTCGTCTTGTACGCAGTACATACATACATACATTCCTATTACTCAAGTAACACATTTTAGTATGGACAGGACAACAAGACCCCAGATGACATTATCGATCCTTTTCCAAATATTCCTATGTTCCATATTCGGGTAAGTCTCGTTTTATTTTTTATTACCTTAAGATATATGAATGTTGATTTAGCCGTGGCAATTGAGCAGAGGCCTATGAGCGGATCAGCGTGACCAATTGTCACGACAATAATTCTAAAGCTCTCTTTCGATATGAATTTCAGGGTCACATTGAATCAGATCACATATTTTGTCGGACTGAAGAATTCGACTCCAACAATTGCATGTGCATTGACAAATGTAAATCCTGCAGTCACATTTGTCATGGCTATTCCTTTTGGGTAATGTATCTAAACTCCTCTTGTTGCATTCTTCACTATATAATAAACGAGTCGTATTCAAATTTCTCACAAGTATTTATAGGATAAGTACTAATATGGTGTAACGAAGGCACAAATAAGGGAAAACATTTCAAATAATTGTTATAAATGAATTTTTTCAATGTATATCATCCAATCTTAATTTTGAGATCGTCTTAAAATATTCATTATGGACTGACTGTCTTGTGTAGTATCTCGTACCTGACTTCACATACGTATGTATATGTTTGGCAGGCTAGAAAGGTTGATGCTGAGGACAAAAGGAGGAAAAGCCAAAGTGTTGGGTACCCTAATATGTGTTGGTGGTGCATTAATGTTGTCATTTTACCATGGAGATGTGTTGAATATAGGTAAATCGAGTGTTCATTGGAAATATGCTGAAAAGACAGGAACCAAGGATTCAATCAACCATGTTAATTTGATTTTGGGACCTTTTCTCCTCCTTGTTAGTGCTATTTCTTGGGCTATTTGGTTAATTATCCAAGTAAGAACTTCATATTCTCTCTCTCATACTCGATAGAACTATACACTCTAATACATAAGATTGCACGATCAAGTACTATTAATGCTCTCAAGTCTTATATGATATGTATGGTATCCGTTAGTATTTAATACCATTAGAACTATAACGTTTTATCCTTGAGTATTCACATGTGCTCTTAGGTAATAATGAATTAGTAATAGGGTATTTAAAGATAGACTATGATTAGATTAAATGAAGTAATTATTTTATTAATTATTATTCATTTGTGATATGAAGACAAGAGTCTGTCAACTATATGGGGCTCCATATTCAGGCACAGCAATAATGTGCATAATGGCAAGTGTTCAATGTGTGATTGTGGCCATTGGCTTCGACCACAACTTATCAGCCTGGTCATTAAGCCAACCCATTAGGGTTGTTTCAGTCATCTACTCGGTACGATCTCTAATTTTACGTGGTCCTTGTAGTATTTTTCATTGTTAATTAACTTTCCATTGTTATATTCACTAATAGAATGAAACATAAATTATAATCCTTATTTGTTACAGGGAGTAATATGCTCGGCAATGGCATTTTGCCTAATGACATGGTGTATTAGAAAGAGAGGTCCTCTGTATGTTTCAGTCTTTAGCCCTTTGCTGCTTATTATTGTGGCCATTCTCAGTTGGATTTTATTCGAAGAAAATTTATACATTGGAACGTAAGTGTATTTTTATTTTTTTATCAATATACGAGCTAGGAATCAATGAAAAATTATTCTAATAATTTATCTTTTGTTGTTGATTTAGTTTTGTAGGATCAGTATTGATTGTACTGGGACTTTATGGTGTACTATGGGGGAAGAATAGAGAAATCGAGGTTGTTGTTCATAATATTAAAGATCAAGATGAAGAAGGAACTACAGCAAATGTATTTGAAATTACAACAAGAAATGGAGAAATTACAGCGCCTAACGGCATAGAAGTTTCAGAAACAAATGGCACGGAAATTATAGTCACTTGAGCACTCAATTATCGACCTTATTTGATACCTAGAGATAAATCAAGGGGAAAAAACTCGGTCGTTGTACGAAGGATGCACTCGAGATCTCAAACTCTGTGTATTGTGAAAAATTAGCCGAATGAACATGGATTCACACAACATATCCTCTGTACGAGAAATCTCTCCTTGAATTTTCTCTTTTCGTGTATCTTTATGAATATTTCTTTTATAAATAATTTCATTTATTATAAAGTTCGAAATTATATAAGTGATGGATGGTAATATAAAGCCTTGTAGAGAAAATGTCGTGACCATACAACTCATCCAAGTACAAGGTTTATGCAAAAGCAGGACTATTACAATATGTTTGAATGAATAAAGTTGGGTTAAATACACGATGAGTTGCTCAAATTTTAGTTGAGTTGCATACAAGACAAATTACACATATGCTATTTGATGATTTGAACTAATAACACTGCTTATTAGTTCTGACATCCACATCAACCGTTCACATAATTTGAGTAGCGACAACACTGACCAGAATAGTTACATATGAATTTAAATTGAAGTTCGGCGACTTGATTGGAAGAAATTAAAGATGATTGTTCTAGATGCAATTCTGCTGAAAGTTGAGTGAGCCGCAATGCATTTAACTTGGATAAAATTTGTCAATACGAAGAAAAAGCAAAAATTAAAACATCTTAATCTTTATACTATTTAATTGCAATTTTGCTTCATGCACAGAAGCAAAACCAACAAAAAATTGAAAGAACACTCACACATGTGGGTCCATACACTTTTTTTAATACACGGTGGGGCCCACTCTTTGTGAATATTCTGATGAATTTTTGTGGGAATTTTCTAGTACATGTGGGAGTAATTCATTTAATTGTGCCAATTGCACCAAATATGCTTTTTTGAGGCCGAAATGGTTTTTGTGATGGTACACTTTTTTCTAAGAGCGTGACACGTATTTTAATATTTAAAAGGTGAGTTCGAAGGCCTATTCTAATGTAAGAAAGTATGTTGAGGTTATGAATTCACTTAATTGAACTATTAAGAAATAGAGCTCTATGGATACTAGGTTAGCTGGTTAAGGAAATCTCAACTTATGAAATCACTTAGTTGTTAAGTTAAATAATTGAGTAATAAAGACACGTCGATAAGGAAGCTATGGATATTGACTAGGCTAAGGATCCGTTCGACATAACTTTTCTTTTACTTTTGCTTCATGTAGAAGAGTTTATGAAGGAAATTACCTTAATTTTTTTAAAATCAATTTTTAAAGACACTTCTTATTTTAGAAATGCTTTTAGAGGAAGTCACAATTAATCAACTTCCTCTAAAAGCTCTTCTAATTATCGAAAGCACTTTCATAAAACTAGTCAAATGAGTCACAAGTAACTTTTAGGTCTCAAAAACTCATTTTAACTTTTCAAAAATCATGCCAACTTGACTTTAAGAGACAGACTTCATTTCTTTTATTCTCTTCATGAAATACACCAACAAAGCCACAAGTTATTGAATGTCAAATATGCCGAGCTTGACCAAAAAAAGAAGTTATCACTAGTGAATAGTATTATATACCTAACACCCCTTTATCGTATACCTGGTATGTTGGATTAAGAATATGTCGATAGTGCTTTAAATGTTGATAAGAATATGTTAATAATAAGTGTGCAATCGTTATAGGTCCTACAAAATGTATGAAGAAAAATATATTTTAATATTATCTAAACTAGCATTGTTAAAACGCTTCACCACGTTAGTGGATTGAATGTTTAGAGCTTTAAATAAAAAAAGTTCAATCTAGTGTAGTAAACATGTTGCACCATGTATATTGACTCACGAAGATTCATGAGCGAGCCTCGAACTCCATCGCCTCATATTGAGTAGTAGGCCTCGAAATTTACCCCAAGGCCGGCTAGACCATGTGGGAACCTAATAGCAAGTCGTAACAATAGTCCTCCAAATCCATGTATGATTATTTATGTTATGCTTGGACTTTTAGTAGTTAACGAAGTACCCTCATCAGATATCACATGAAAGCTTTTAAAATTTCTGATTCATAATACTAGTCCCCCAAGTCCAGGCATAAATATTTATATTGTGAGTGAAATTGATAATTGATTTGAAGCTGACTCAAATACCTTGAAGATCGATGAATTTGTTTTTGAGCCAAGGCATAGAGTTGTTGAACTGTCGAGGCTCATTTACTTTGAAGATAGCTGAATTTATTTTGGAGATGAGGCATAGAGTTGCTGAACTATCGATGCTCATTTACTTTGAAGATAACTGAATTTATTTTGGAGTTGAGGCATAGAGTTGTTGAACTGCCGATGCTCATTTACTTTGAAGATAGCTGAATTTGTTTTGGAGCTGACGTATAGAGTTGTTGAATTGCCGAGGTTCATTTACTTTGAAGATAGCTGAATTTATTTTGGAGTTGAGGCATAGAGTTGCTGAACTGTCGAGGCTCATTTTCATGCTGCAATACATAACCTCTCCCATGACGTTCAGCCTCATCATGGGAGGCTTGTGATTGTCTATCTTAGAGAGCCAATAAGGTAATCCTTTTTGGGATCTGATCCTCTTCTCCGAGGTGCCCACACTTCCCCACACGGTGGATGGTTCATCCATGTGGAGGTTTCTCTCATGACGTTCAGTCTCGCCATAGGAGGCTTGTGATGTCTGCCTCGAAGAGCCAATGAGGTAATCCCTTTTGAGATCTGATCATTTTCTCCAAGGCGCCCACGCTTTCCCACATGGTGGATGATTAATCCATATGGAGGCTTCTCCCATGACGTTCAGCCTCGTCATAGGAGGCTTGTGATGTTTGTCTCGGAGAGCCAATGAGGTAATCCCTTTTAGAATCTGATCATCTTCTCCGAGACGCCCACACTTCCCCATATGGTAGATGGTTCATCCATATGGAGGCTTCTCTTTGATCTTTGTCAATAGGAGGTGTTTTATGATTTTTGAACTTGTGCAAATTTGATTTTACAGATTGCAAACTTTGTTTCTTGAATGAGGACTTCAAGATAATGCCACATCTTCCTTTATTCAAGGAATAGGGACTTCATGATAATTTCTCTTTCTTTATTTAAGGAACATGGTCTCCAGCCAGGGATAAGCATTTGGCGTGGCGTGGCGTGGTGTGGAATAAACATCCCACAAATAGTTAGGCTCTACAATAGTGCTATCTGAGTCTTATACCTCGGAATGACGATGTCTTACAGTTAGACTCAATGATAGTAAGAGGCGAGGAATAACCATATCGCGAGGCCAGGAGTAAGCCAGAGAGGCGGGGAATAGACATCCCATGAATAGCTCTCGAACTATCGGAGTCTTATAAGCGGGCCTCGGGTAGACGAGCTCTTACAGCTAGACTCAACGATAGTGAGAGGTGAGAAAACCATTTCGCGAGGTTAGGAGTAAGCCAGAGAGGTAGGGAATAGACATCCTGCGAATAGCTCTCGAACTATCAGAGTCTTATAATGGGGCCTCGGATAGACGAGGTCTCACAGCTAGGCTCAATGATAGTGAGAGGCGAGGAATAACTATCTCGCGAGGTGGGAAATAGACATCCCGCGAATAGTTCTCGAACTATCGGAGTCTTATAAGCGGGCCTCGGATAGACGAGGTCTTACAGCTAGGCTCAACGATAGTGAGAGGCGAGGAATAACCATCTCGCTAGGCCAGGCTTAAGCATCTAGCGAGGCGGGGAATAGACATCCCACGAATAACTCTCGAACTATCGGAGTCTTATAAACAGGTCTCGGATAGACGAGGTCTTACAGTTAGGCTCAATGATAGTGAGAGGACTTATAAAATAAGCTGCCTCTTCTTTATTCAAGGGTAAGGCCTTTGCATGCTGAAGTGCTGAATCATAGGCAAGAATGAGGCCCTCATGCTGAATAGTTGAAGCAAAGGTAATGATGAGGCCCTTGCATGCTGAAGTGCTGAAATATATGCAAGAATGAGGTTTTCATGCTAAATTGCTAAAGCATAGGCAATGATGAGGCATTTACATCCTGAAGCATAGGCAAGAATGAGGCCTTCATGCTGAATTGCTGAAGCATAGGTAATGATGAGGCCCTTGCATGCTGAAGTGTTGAAGCATAGGCAAGAATGAGGTCCTCGTGCTGAATTGCTGAAGTATAGGCAAGGATGAGACCCTTGCATGCTGAAGTACTGAAATATAGGCAAGAATGAGCCCCTCATGTTGAATAGTTGAAGCAAAGGCAATGATGAGGCCCTTGCATGCTGAAGTGCTGAAGCATAGGCAAGAATGAGGCCCTCATGCTGAATAGTTGAAGCAAAGGCCATGATGATGCCCTTGCATACTGAAGTACTGAAGTATAGGCAAGAATGAGGCCCTCATGCTGAATTGCTAAAGCATATGCATGGATGATGCCCTTGCATGCTGAAGCATAGGCAAGAATGAGGCCCTCATGCTGAATTGTTGAAGCATAGGCAACGATGAGGCCCTTGCATGCTGAAGTGCTGAAACATAGGCAAGAATGAGTCCCTCATGTTGAATAGTTGAAGCAAACGCAATGATGAGGCCCTTGCATGCTGAAGTGCTGAAGTATAGGCAAGAATGAGGCCCTTATGCTGAATAATTGAAGCAAAGGCCATGATAAGGCCCTCATGCTGAATTGCTAAAGCATAGGCATGGATGATGCCCTTGCATGCTGAAGTGCTGAAGCATAGGTAAGAATGAGGCCCTTGCATGCTGAAGTGCTAAAGTATAGGCAAGAATGAGGCCCTCATGCTAAATAGTTGAAGCAAAGGCAATGATGAGGCTCTCATGCTGAATAGTTGAAGCATAGGCAATGATGAGGCCATCATGCTGAATTACTGAAGCATAGGCAATGATGAAGCCCTTGCATACTGAAGTGCTGAAACATAGACAAGAATGAGGCCCCATGCTAAATTGCTGAAATATAGGCAAGGATGAGGCCATTGCTGAATTGCCGAAGCTTCCAGAGGGTCATTCGCTTCTTTAGCGGCCTCCCCTTTTCAGGGGGTCGTCTTATTAAAGCCACTTCATCAGTGATCTCTCCTTTTTAGAGGGTCATCCGCTTCTTCAGCGACCTCCCCTTTTCAGGGGGTCATCTGCTTCTTACTTGGGTGGTGGGATGGAGGGACCTGCCTGATTACCCGCCTCCTCAACCCTCCTTTGACATCCATTTCGAGGTGGGATAACTCGGGGGGCATGTTCTTGCCTTTCCTCCGATTGCCAAGTCTCAGGAGGTGGGGGCTAAGGTCTATTTCGAGGGGCTAACATTTCATGTTGCTGCCTATGCCTTAGTTCGGCTGGGCTTAGCCGGTCAAACATGCTGGTGGACCTCTGAAGCCTATGTTCTGGCTTTTATTCCGGATGAAAATTGTCCTCCATGGGGCCTCGGTGGGTTGACCAGAAGTGTAGTTTGAAGAGACATCAACTCCCACTTCCCTCTCAATGGGGCTAACTCCCCTAGCATTTTTTGGAGGACGGGCTTTGCGTGTGTACTTCCTCTTCGTGCTAGTATTGTTCCTGAGGAGCAAAGTGAGGGATTGGACGTCCTCCATGGCCTTGCATTGGCATCAACAGTTCCAGCATTGCTAAATTCTGGCTGGTGTGTTTCTCATGTTTGCCGCCATAGTTGCATTTCTCTAGTAAGCTGGGCTGCCACCCTCATCCCACCTCGTCTATGATGGTGGTGGGGTCGACGCCGACCCGCTGGGCGGCTGTGACGTGAACTTCGTCGTCACTTTCCCTCATTCTCCTATGAGGGGCGTTTTCATCTGAACTCATCTCTTATCCAACCTAAAGCTCAAATATTTTCCAACTTTAAGGGCTTCATCTTGTTCCTTTGCAGGAACAAATCCTTTTTCAAGGGGATGCCCAAACTATCTTTTCAAAAAGCTTTTTCCACGGGGTTGCTCGTGGTTATAGTGCGGTTTTCCACAAACGGTACCAATCAGTTGACCTCAAAAAATGCTGCCAACAGTTATCGGACCCACTCGTGCATGCGCAAACTAGATCCAACACATAAATGCTGATCAACGGTTAAGATCACTCCTAAATTAGACGTGGGAGGAGCTCAACGACACGAGACGTTTCCGTTCGGGTTCTCGCGGAATAACGGGATACGATTGTACAATAATCACCAATCGTTAAGAACAAGATTCGTGGTAGAAAAATATATTTGAGGAGCAAATAATGTTATTCTTTGTATATAAATTTGCATTCATTTTCTCTTTTTACATGGTGGGGTCTTTATAATGTTACAACTAGAATGGTGATCCTTGGATCAAATTACATATTGCCTCATCTTCTCGGCCAAAGCATCATGTCTTAGTCATCAAGTTGACCTTCTTAACTTTTCAATGCATTTAATGTTCTTACATCATTACAAGGATCACATCAATCATTCCAATAAGATCTTTATCATGGGTTCAATCTTTGAACGTGAGTCATCACTAGCTAGGCGTAGCCTCGGACCTTCCACCTCGGATTGAGTAGCGGGCCTCGAAATTTACCCTAAGTCCAGCTAGACCACTTGGGAACCTAATAGCAAGTCATAACAACAACTAAACGAGTCATTTTATCAACACAATAGTCAAGGCCACAAAGTTTAATGTCAATTGACCAAAAGAACAAGGACTATTAGTACAATTTACCAAAATGGTTAAAAAAGAAAAATAATTATTCAAATTTTTAAAAAGAATCCACGTATGTATAAAATCTCCCATTCTAAGCATTTCAATAACAGGATTCTCATTAGGGCAGCCTTGAACAAGATCTGCCCCCTCTCTTCTTCCCAAATCATTCTCCTTTTTCTATTTTCTGATCACGTAAGACATTTGTTTCCTCGTTCAATTTCATATATTTTGCATTCATACGATCTATATATATAGATAAATATATATGTGTGAGAAATTGTAGCTCTGGAGTTAGGATCAGATCGCATTACGCGACATGTATTTTGTGTCTTAGTTGAGTGATCTGTTTAGTTTTTGTTGGATTTGTGTATGGATCTGCTTTCTGTGAGTTGGAATTTATCTCAATTCTCTGATTTATTGTTATGTGACTGACCTTTGATCGATTTTTCAGTTGTAGGCAGGATTATGTTTAGATGACTGATTATTTGTTCTAATTTTTAGTCTGAATGGAAATGAAATGATTGATAAAATAGTATGTACTTCTTTTTTTGTCAAATGCGTTGTTAAATGAATGTTTTTTGGATCTTCTGTATTAATCAAGTCTTTGATTGAGTTTGATATTTACATAATTCTTATATGTTTGATATTTGATTCAGAAATGAAATAAAAAAGTTAGTATTCGAAAATGAAACATTAAGATATCAAGTTTGATTTTTATATTTGGAAAAATGGAAAAAGTGAAATAAGAAGCGGAATTTTGAATGACTCTTTTCTTAGTCAATCTCTGATTAGATTCTCAATTCACTATGGGCTTGTTTGAGCACCATTTTTTTTCAAAAAAAAAAAAAAATGCATTTTGCAATAGTGTGATGACTAGGAATTTATGGTTAAAAAATAAGGAAAAGTTTTGAGTTTACTTGCAATATTATTTTATTGAAGAATGTGTGGTTGAAATGTGAGCAAATCACTGTTCAAGAATTGATTTTGATGAAAAAAAAAATAGAACTCAAACAAGGGCTATATAAATGTATAAGCTGCTTGAATTACGAATACTATTTGTTGATCCTTGGATTTATTTTTTTCAAGCACACATCCTATAGCGATGGTTGGGAATTTCTATGCTGCTATCTCAAGAATCGCTGAGAACTCTACATTTCTCATCAAATAATCATATTTATTTGTATTTTTAAAATTCAATCTGCTGGCCTCTGTTGAATTCTTAGCCCCAGAAACCATCGTTTGGGAAGGACTTTTATCCGAAGGCCTTGCAGTCATTCTGCAATTTAGAGGCTTTCTGATTCTTTTGATGTTATAATCACTTATTGTCTGTCTCCTTCCCAGTCCCCACTTGAGAGCTCTTCTGAATTTCCTAAATTTAAGACTTCGAAAAGTTTATCAGCATAAATAGATTGCCAATGCTAATTCTATTCTTATTTTGAAGGCATTGTCAATTAATTTTTGGGTGTAACAGGCAAAGAAAATGGGGTTGTCTTTTACCAAGCTTTTCAGCCGTCTGTTCGCAAAGAAAGAGATGCGGATACTTATGGTGGGTCTTGATGCTGCTGGTAAGACCACCATATTATACAAGCTCAAGCTGGGAGAAATAGTAACGACCATTCCTACAATTGGTATGTCCTCACATATACCTATGCTTTAAGTGTAATCCTATACAATGCAAAGCTCATTGTGACACTCCATTTCTTTTAAGAAGATTTTTTGACACTTCCATTAAGCTACTGTCATTCCATCATGTCTGTTTGTGTGCATGGCTGATTCAGAGAGAGAGAGAGTAGAAGAGCAATGGCAAAGAAGATATGTCGCTTCTTTTTCACATATCTTGTCTATGCACATTTTTGTTTCCATCTTTTCCAGCTAGTGTAGTTGGAATGTTAGTGCAACTATGTAAATCCTGATGTGAAAAGGTTGATAAGCTACAACCCCCACCCAAAAAGTAGACAAATAAATAGAAGGAAAAAAAGCATGTCCATATGCTTGTGCCTTCAGGCCAATATTATATACACTGCTGGTTGTAGTCTGTAGGTGGACTTAGAGTTCATGACTTATTTTTTAAGACCAATAGACCAATTTTAAGCTGTCAATTTCATTAATTACTTTATGGTCCTGGTTATGAATTTTGACAATAGATATCTAATTGTTTGTTGTTTGAAGTAGAGATTCTAGCCAGGCTGCTCTATTTGTGTTCTTATCCAATCATATATAGATACAATGTGCCACCTCTTCTTATTTACAGAATTTATTTGCATTTCTCTCCAGGATTCAATGTGGAGACAGTGGAATACAAGAATATCAGCTTCACAGTCTGGGATGTTGGGGGTCAAGACAAGGTACAATATGCCATGTAACTTTTTTTCCCCTATACACTAATGGTACTAGGGAGCTGGTTTAGCTTGTAAAAAAGTCAATTGACTTTCCATTGCTAAACTGTTGCAATAAGTAATATGATGAACACTGTCTACTATATGATCTAATGTTATTGAACTTGATTGTCTGAGTAATTTTAGACTTTTAGCTTTTGATGTTCTTTAATGGGTCATATGGGGAATCCGTGTATTCTATCAGTAAGTCACCTGCACCATAGAAATTGATCTTCTGGTAATTTTTAGAATATGCATGAGAAAGTCAGGCCTTGACTGGCTTTCTAGTTCTTTTCAGAACTTGTACTATTTGGTAATGAATTAGTAGTCCATCCCACATCCACCGCTTGCTTAGAATATGCATGAGAAAGTCAGGCCTTCTGGTAATTTTTAGAATATGCATGAGAAAGTCAGGCCTTGACTGGCTTTCTAGTTCTTTTCAAAACTTGTACTATTTGTTAATGAATTAGTAGTCCATTTCCCATCCACCGCGTGCTTATGTTTTACTGAAATATCTTTCACTCATGCATTTGCATAAATGTGCATCTTGACATACTCTATTTGAAAAGTGAGGAAGGCAACATAAAATGTCAATTACGTTTGAAGTTTTGACCAAAAATCTGGGAGATTTTTTATGTTTGTAAGCTGCCATCTAATACTCTGCACTCTGATTTTGCCATTGATGTAGATCCGACCATTGTGGAGGCATTACTTTCAGAACACTCAAGGGCTAATTTTTGTTGTTGATAGTAATGATCGAGACCGTGTGGTTGAGGCTAGGGATGAGCTGCACAGGATGTTGAATGAGGTAATTAAACTGATTTACATTGTCGGGTCAGTCTTTATCTAGGACACTGAACGTAGGCTACATTTCTTGTTAAGAATTTAATATAATACATCCAACTTTTCAATTCATTGCAATGGAGATTACTCACTTGATTTAGCTCAAATTTTTAAAAGTCTGCTAACTGACACGTGTGTTAATATTTGTAAAACTTACCAATCTGTTCTTGACAATGATTATTGTTAATGCCTCTGTAGGATGAACTGAGGGATGCAGTGCTTCTTGTTTTTGCGAACAAACAAGATCTTCCAAATGCTATGAATGCTGCTGAGATAACTGACAAGCTTGGACTTCACTCTCTCCGTCAACGCCATTGGTACTTCCTATCCCTTCTTTCTGTCTACGTTGCTCGGACTCTATAAATTTCTGAAAAACCTTTTTAAGTTCGTAAAACATATCCACGGACCCCCATGTCTAAATTTTGGATCATTTTTAGCCATATCCCCATTGTCATAGATGTTAGAAAAAGGGAATCCAACTCTTGGATATGTACCCGTGTCATACACCCACAACTAGGCATGCGTGCATGGCCCCAAGTTTTTGGAGGAAGTTGTCTGTTTAATAACGTGTCTTATGTATCTTGACTACTGACGACTTTCTTTTCCATTTTTTGCAGGTATATCCAGAGCACATGTGCCACCTCCGGGGAAGGACTTTATGAGGGACTGGACTGGCTGTCGAACAACATTGCCAATAAGGTAGGATCTTTGTGATTGCCATGCACAAGCGGGCTTATATTTCATTGACCTAATACTAATAGTACATTCTTGTGATTCTTTTTGTTTTAACAGGCATAAAAGAGACTATATTGGATGATTATGATAGCTTAATTCTCATTGAAGTGGAGATTGTCCTTCGATTTTTAGGCTTTTGTATCTCACCATCTTGAAAACTCCGTACTTTGATCTCTTTATTTGTTTCTTAGAAATTTGTCATTTCTGTCATGTAGATTTATATTCGAAATCCTGTAATTTCAACATTCTTGAATACATTTTGGATTGATTAATTTTCAAAATGACGCTCTTCTGCTCATTGAGTGAAATGGAAAGTACTGCATTTTGAATTTCACAAGCCCATTTGATCAAAACAAATATATTCCAAGTACATTATATTTCACTTGAAATACTTGATGAAGTCAATTGTTTAAGTTTTGGGATTGACCTCAAAAGAGTTGGCGGAAGGATAGAGATACTATGATTTTACAATACCCTAGAGATGTAGCAAGGATTTCACGAGTTTCTACACTCGTTGTCTCTAGTTATGGTCTCGAGATGGTGTCAAAATGGACTGGTGGCACTGGTTCAGTGGGACCCAGCTCGCTAGTGAATCAGATTGAAATCAGCCTAGGCCGCATTTGTTAGAAGGGTTAAATGGACTTTATGCGTGATTGAGTCCTTTATCCTTACCTAATGGTTGAACTTTTTGAGATGCAACTCCAATTGTCAGTCTTACATTAAATAGACCGGGTTCTAACTCCAATTGGTCGAATGTTACTTCATTCAGGTGGTACAAATTCTTACTTTACAATTTTAGTCTAGCTTCGAATGCTTTGAATAGCATTGACGAGGGAAGTGAACTGTTGATCTTTCCATTTTATTTTTTCGAGATAGGAATAAGGTGGCCCTCTATCTTACGCTAATAATGCACCTGCTGTAATCACTTGAGCGGAGTATATTTCATCAACTATTTGCAACGAGTTACTGCAATAAATACTGCATATTTGCTTTTCTTTTTTAAGAAATAAACAACTGCCATACATGCTTTCCCTATTTCATTCAAATTTAAGCTTTGCGACAAGGTTTTCATATCACCAATGGTAGAGATGTCAACTGAGTCGATCCGCACTTGGTCCAGATCGACGAGCCCAGCAGTAAAGCATTGGCCATATCGGGCTTCGAAACTTTGATGTTTCAGGGTCGACCTAGCCTGTTTTACGCCTCTAACCAGTGTCAAAACACCAATAAATTGATGCAAAATGTTCTATTATATTAAGCCCCCTGTTCGACAACCATTACTTAGGAAAAACAATGTTTTGAATATTGATTTTTAGAATAATGTGATTAACAAGTAGAGACGTTTTTGGTTTACATGCAGAATATTTTATTGTTTAAATGTGTGTTTAAAAATAAGTACGTAGAAAAAGAATTTTCAAATAATGGTTGTCAAACAAGGACTAAAAGAGGTAAAACAACTATTTTTTTTTGGTTTACAGCAGGCTGCAGCTATTATCTGAGGACCCTGTTCGAGCTAAAGACGAAGCTTTCTTCACCAGCAATTGTTGAATTCAGCCTCCCAGCTGCCCACCCATTATTCAAAGCGCGGACAGCAGCGCGAGCAGGAACACCAGTAACTCGAGTGCCATCAACTTGTTTCTCATATTCTGAAAGACCATTTGCCTTCCTCTCTTTCCTTCTTTCCCGCTCCTCATCTCTTTCTTTCCTCAGCCAACTCTCCACAGTTCTCTGCAAATCCAATTTAACAAGGCACTGATCACAAGAATTTTGAAACCAGTAGTAACGTTGACCATTACAAAGGATACTCAGCAAAATAAGAAACGGATTCAGTTAGCATCGCCTGTGTTTGTAGCCTAGATAATCACTTCATAAAATATATATCACTAAGGCATGTTTAGTAAGCCTGAATTTTTATTTTTATTTGTTTATTTATTTTTTGGAAAAGTAAGCTTTTGAACCGAAAGTTACTTTCACTTTTTTTTTTTTTGGCAACAAAAAAGTTACTTTAAATGAACTTTGAAGCTTAAATATATTATTAGTTAAGCTTGAAGGTTACTCTTAAGAGCATATTTGGGAGTGCTTTTCCAAGCTTATAAGCCGTTCGAACATAATCTTTATCCACAACCCACAACTTCCATCCACATATTTTATAGAACCCATTGCTTATAATTCACAAAAAGCTTTACCAAACAAACACTAAGTACTTGTACTTTTTTTAGGCTTAGCCAAACATGCACAGGCAGTTTAATGAGCATTTAGATGAAGAATTTTGATTTTCCAAAGGTGGAGGAACTGACCATCAGTGACAAACTGCTATTCTCCTTAACTTGATCCATTGGCATTGCCAATTGCAACTTTCCATGTGCCACATAAACCTGAAATAATTAATGAGTACAGCAAAAATTAGAATTAGACGACGAGCCAAAGATATTCTATATGAAAGAACTTCGGAATCAGAACTCACAATATGAGATGGCCAATCCTCAAGACCATCGAAGATATGTGTGGCATAGACAATCGTAGCACCTCGTTCATCACATTCCTTCTTTAGAAATTTTAGAAGATCAGCCCTTGCTAGCACGTCTAGGTCAACGGTAATCTCATCAAGCAGAAGAACCTTGACCACAGCAGGCATTATTTGAATCAATTTATTTGTAAAAGAACTCAATGAAGAAGATAAATGGTACTTGTAAAATTGTCCGAAAGCAATATATACCTTGAATGGCTTTAAAAGACCCATACATATTTGAACTCTCCGCCTTTGACCATCAGATACTTTATGCATTCTCCAAGATAGGTCAACATCTAAAACCTACATTAACAGAAAACACAGAAAGTCACTTATGTCTTCGCTATTTCCAATATGAGAAAACCAAATCAACTATCCTCTCGCGACGAAGGACAAAAAACATCAAGCTCGACTTTGTACTAGACAGAGTCATCTCTCGGAATTAGGTGCATTGCATCTGAATTTTGAATTAATATAATGCTATGAACAATGTATAGTATGACATCCACCAGATTGAGGCCCCGGTTGCTGAGGATCTCATCTACAAGTTTTTAAATTGATTTGCCCCTAGTGTGGTCCCTGATCCTACATCCTAGGCACCTTTGCCTTCCACTCAGCTGCTATTTTTTCCAAGCACACCCACTAGACATTTTGTCTACTACATCAACTGCAATCGACCAGTAAGTTTTAACATCCGAATGCCTCTGTTTGCATATAGTGATATAGTAGAATCTCTAGAGAATAAGCATCTATGAATGTCAGTTTATATAATGAGTAAAGGAGAGATGGGTTTTGGGCAGCACAAGAGTATGGGCAGATGCTTATTTGCGCCCTCATATTATATTTATACCTCAAGTTATCCTCTATCTTGGCTCTAGGATTCTGAAATTTGAACAACTCTTAAAGACTAGTTCGGGCATCATTTGTCTCCATTCATGTTTGTAGAAATGAAAGAAGAATCCGAAACATACTTTTAAGTCTTAAATATGCGGGAGGAAAAAATCATGCTTATGTCATACCTTAATTAGTTCATCTCGCCTTCGGGGATCGACACCTGCTACTCCATATATCATTTTCTCAGCAGAAACATCCATTTGGATTGCAACCTCAAACCCAGCAAAAGCAACTTCTCGTCTCCACTGGAAATAAATAAGTTTGTACTTGTCAAAATTACTATTTCATGTCAAACATTATTCATAATTCTTTTACAATAGAATTCAGAATTTGCAATCATATTAACATCACTCAACAAGTATGCATAAAATCTACATACCAAATCAAAAGCAAAAGATTATAATTTGAAATAATCCAACTAGAATATCTAACTTTCACTAAATCCTTTTCCCTTACTCCAGCTTACTAAATAGCTAAGCAAATATTTCATAAAAAACCAGTAAAAATCTTTATTAACCCCAGTAATAACAAATATTCCCAGAATACAATACTAAATTTCCAACAGAATTAATTTAGAACGCCCCTGCATTACTTCAATTTAAGAAGTAAATTTAATTTAAGAAATATTTCACAGTCAAAAATTCAATTCATCTGAACGATACAGTCCAATACTGGTACGATACAGTCAAATACTGGTCAAATTTCATCATGAAACCCGCATACGCAAATGAAGATTCATTCACAAGTCTTCCAAGCAGATGGAATTTTTTAGATAACAATCAGTAAAAAGAGCAAGAAAAGTAACACACCTCACCGCCAAGATAACAGAGGTCCCCGGAAACTGTTAATGCCGTGTCATGAAATGCAGATCTTCCCAGCACCTTCACCATATCAGGATCCACCATATGCTTCCCACCAAGTATTTTCAATATCGTAGTTTTCCCTATAATACCACAAACAATGAAACCAAACCCATAATAGAAATACTCCAAATTCATCAAACTGCAATAGATCAGCAAAGATAAACCATAGTTTTCCCTACAATCCCAGAAATAATTAAACCAACCCCATTTCTTCTAAATTTATCAAACTACAAGAAATTTGAAAAAATAAGAATAAAAAAAAATTAATGGGAATTCTAGTAGAGATATCATTAAACTTAATTTTATTGGATACTTATTTTTGGAGGCATAATTAAAGTTTTATTTTAAAGATTTTCCAATTATTAATTGCTCACTTTCCCAAATTGAATACTTACTTTAGGAAACATAATTAGGATTTTATTTAATAGATTTTCTAACATTTTTCTATTTTAAATTGACTAGTTTAAACCTACATAAAGTGGCTTATGCATTTTAATAGTACTTTTATATAGAATAAACTCATATTTTCTTCCTCCAAATTCTCTCCCTCTCCCTCTTTCTTTCTCAATCTCCTTCTTGTTCGACTGTGTTCTACATCAATTTGATATCAGAGTAAGACGT
Source organism: Fraxinus quadrangulata (assembly GCA_903798255.1). NCBI lineage: Eukaryota > Viridiplantae > Streptophyta > Magnoliopsida > Lamiales > Oleaceae > Fraxinus > Fraxinus quadrangulata. Next base: position 46,893 of record CAIGRB010131847.1, read on the forward strand.
ATTACTTTGGCCAAACAAATTTGTGAAGTTTTGATACGTGTTCAAATTAAAAAATTTAGTGCCGCCACTGTCCAACCCATCCACAAATCACACCTGCATTCATCCAACCCTGCCCCCAAACATCCACCACCGTCCTCTACATCTTCCACTACATTCAACACCAACCACAAAGGCAAAATCAGCTACAACAACATAAAGAAGAAATCCGCAAGGAATTAGTTTTAATTTCCGTTTTTCATTTTCTTACTTAGCAGAGAGAGAGAGAGAGAGAGAGAATAGTATTTTCTTGTTGTCTTCGGAACTGTCCACTGGTTAAGCAGAATTTTAAATTAGATAGGTTCTTTCATTTTTGTTCTTAATTTTTATTCTTAAAAAAAGAGCAATTGAGAAGAAGTCAGCTGACAAGAATTTGTTTAGCTTGTCATTAGTTAAAAAAAAATTCAACCATGGTACTTGTACAAAAAACTTTGACAACCTCTTTGACAA
>CAIGRB010131847.1:53581-97157 GCA_903798255.1 Fraxinus quadrangulata
TATATTTAAGTGATCAGTTAGAACATCTTCGTATTGTTATTTGATTGCAAAATAAATATTTTGAATACTTTATTTTAATTTGTTGTTTTATTGTTGAATTTAAGTTAACAAATTTTATTCCGTAAGATTTTTAAAAGAAAAAGTGGATTGTCTGCTATGATTTAGGGGCCCAAATTTTTAAGTTCGCCTCAGGCCCTGTGAAAAACAGGTACGGCGCTGCCCCGCATATTATGTAATTTTTACTTTTCTTTGAAACTGATACTTGGTGTGAGTTGGTGCATAGCGGGTGTGTATCTCCTGCAATGAACACTATCACCTTAAAATAGTCAACATGTGTTATTATCAAATTATAATGATTATTGTCACTCTGTAAACGAACCATATGTTCATTATTTTATTTTCATGTTTTCTATAAAAAAAATATAGGCACGAGGGAGAAAGTGTAAAGACTACATTTCAAGTACGAAGAGGCATTATGACATTGATGTTTACCACCGTGAGTACGAAGAGGGTGTTAGACAATATTGTTATTTAGTTTACTTATATTCATCTAAAACATATGAATTGGAAGATCATCGTCTAATGAAACTACATACGTAGTATTCTAATAATTGAAAGTGAATATTTCTTTTCTTTGAATTCATTTTATTGTTGCAAATACTAATTAATATATCATGTTATGTTTTTTTTTTCCGACATGTCTATTTTATTTCTCGATTAGGCTTTTCATTTTCTTAAACCAGGGAAATATGAAAGACTTGCACATTGGCTAGCTTATGACAAAATCAAGCATGGTCACTAAGGAGGCACGACCTTTTTGTGTCTCTCGCGTGCCTCTGGTATTTGTATACCTCTTGAAGGTATGCTACGCTTATGGTATTTTCCCAACTCCTTTCATTCAAAATTAGCATAGACTATACAAGAATGCTCAACTAGATGCTTTTTGTTTTAGGGGGGTGGGGTGAGGTAGGGGCGGCGGATGCAATGAGGCCATGATTCTACATTCTATGCACACACTTTGATTCTGCTTACACGTAATATTGTTTCCTATGTGACTCTTTGAAAAGTACTTTTGTCTTCCTAATAATCAAATCTAAGCATATTATCTAATTTGCTTCTTTTGTTTCAAAACTGGTACTGGGTGTGAGTTTCAGAGTTTAACTCTTTATAAAGTCTCATTGGAATATTTCATAAGAAATCAATTAAAGATTCTTTTTTTTTTCTTTAACAGATTTATATTTGCATATGTGGTCTCTTCGCTTGCTCTTGCAATTTTGGCTAACTAATTGAACGAAAGGCCAGTAAAAATTACCACTATATGAGGCGAATGAACGAGACTCCAACTTCCAATCAAACGCAAACCCCCAGTTCAGGAAAAGCAACTGAAACTGAATCAATAGCTGGGGTTGAAAAGGAAGCTACAGCAAGTTGCATTTAGATAATAATTATATGCATTGAAAGATCATCCTCCTATAAAACTACAGATTTGGTATTTTAATGATCGACGATGGATTTTTGTTTCTTTAAATTTATTTTATTGCAATAAATTTTAATGCATATATCATGTTAATTTGGCTTTTCTTTATCTTAACCATGGGAATGGATGAAAGACTCGCAGATTGAAAAATTTATGAGAAAACTCGTCGGTAAGGAGGCATGATTTTCATGATCTTTCCCGTGCGAGTTCTTTGGTATTTGTGTCTCTCTTGAAAAAATGCTATGCTTATGGCATTTTTCATGGTCCTTTTGTTCGCAATTGTTTTAGTATACAAGAATTAATACTGAACTTGGATATGTTTTTATTTAAAATTATTTTATACTTGTAAAATACTATTTATATATCGTGTTATGTTTTACTAACACGACTATTTTATTTCTTGAGTAGACTTTTCAATTTCTTAACCTTGGGAAAGGATGAAAAACTCGCACATCGAGATACTCATGAAAAAACATGTCAAGCATGTCGGTAAGGAGGCATGATTTTGTGATCTCTCCCACATGCCTCCTTCAGTATTTATGTATCTCTTGAAGCTATCCACACTTTTCATAATCATCTAAAATGGCCATTTTTTGTCAGCGTTCACCAATGGTGTTCTTGCAGTATCAATGGTACAGTGATTCGGTAATGCTAACCTTGATTCACATACATTCATCAAAACAGTGCAGATTAAACCACGTCGATATCTCCCTTCTTATGTTAATGATGTTGGAAATTCAAAATTGGTTGTGGCCAATTTAAGTGATTATTTAAGTGGAATTCGTTTTTGGTGAATGAAAAATCAAGCTTAATAAACACGTGAAATTGTTGAAAAATCGTGTAGAATATTGTGGAATATTCTAGAAAAATGNAGAGATATGTCTCTTGGTATGGTTGTGTCTTTTGACAAACCTTTCCAACTACTATATATAGATCTCCATATGTTTGGATTCATATAGTTCAAAGTAATAGTTCTCATATCATACCATTCCATGTTTACAATTTAGGTTGTATAAAATACTTGTATCAAAATCATGGTTATGATAGAAAGTGAATTCCGTTCGAGTTCGTTGGTTGAAGTTATTTGGAGTGCTCCTATGACTTAACGTGGTCGTTGTATCTTGGGAGATGATTGCTAGAAACCATTAGCACCGATGCGGGACAAATTCATCTTAAGGACAAAGTGTCAAACACTTACATCGATCGATCGCATCATTTGTATCTCTTCTTTCTTCTTTCTGATTTCATTCTAATTTAATATTTTGATTTCGGAAAGTAACTAATATTCTTTTGATTTCATGCAAGGTTTGAAATAATATGCAAATGGATTGAATCCGTCGACATGTATTCAATTTCGATAATTATTGTTTATCTTCTCAAATCCCATTTTGGTAAGTCGAATTCTATTTCGATTTCATAAACATAAAATGGTACGTGTTGATTTGAATATAATATGCACATTATCGGTATAATATTTTCAACAAATGATCAACACACTTTTCGACGGGCTTTTACCAAACCAAATCTACTAATTAACCACAACATTGCTCTCAAAGGAGACCCTTTCGTCGGACAAAAATATGCCATACAAATTTAAATTCAAAGGCAAGGTACTCAGGACAGAGAACTAAAGAAAATAAAAGATGTCAAGAGAATACATCTTTACAGATTACCAGATCTGTACCAGATTGAATATGATTACTTTGACTAGCAAATGCAAATGAGTTTTTCATAATCATCTGAAATGGCCTAAATTGTGAGAATATTGATGTTATATGTAATGGGAATCAATAGTATTTTTTTCATAATTTTGAAATTGTAATATGATAGATTTAGAGTAGGATAGATTTATAAAAATAGTGTGCATGTATAATGTTTAAATGAATGAATTTAATAAGAACAATATTACAATATGACGTGGATAAAAAAAAAATTTAAAAAAAAATTAAATTTTAATTAAGTGGGTTATTCACTCACCCTTGCAATTTTGGCTAACTAATTGAAACAAAAGGTTTGTACATTTATATTGAATTTACTTTTAGATATTAATTGTATGCATTGAAAGATCATCCTCCTATAAAACTACACATGCATTATTATTATTTTAATGATTGAAGGTTGATATTTATTTCTTTAAATTTATTTTATTGCTATAAATTCTAATGTATATATCGTGTTATGTTTTACTCAATATGCCTATTTTATTTCTTGTATATGCTTTCATAATGTTAACCATGGGAATTTATTAAAGACTCGTGGATCAGCAAATTTATGAGAAAACTCATAATGCATGGTCGGTAAGGGGGTAGAACTTTCGTGATCTCTCATGCACGCCTCCTTGGTATTTGTGTCTCTTGAATTAATGCTATGTTGGGCTCACATTCTAAATACACTTTTCGACGGGTTATAAGTTCTCTATACCAATACATGTTGACAAAGGAAATTTGGGAATTACTTGAGAATAAATTAGAGTAAATACAAAGTCAAAGACGAAGGTACCACGAAATTCTTAATTTCTGTAAGATTTTAAATTTTGAATAACATTCCATTCTAAGTCAGTACTGCAAAATTACAATGAACTTGGAGAATTTACACGAAGAAAATTGTTCATAATTCCAAAGATTTATCTTTGAAACAAAATCACAAGCATTTGGAAATTAAGGAAGAACCAAGGGCGTGAGATGAAATAAAATTCTCATGATGGGACTTCAAAAGTCAATGTTGTGTACAAGAATCTGAGAAGAACTCAAACAAGATGAAATCTTCAAGTTCTAGCAAGGATTAAAAAAAGTTTGGAAAGAAGCCAAACGGGATTGCTTTGTTTGTTGTAAGCATGGACATTATGCATGGGAATGCAGACATCATAAACAAAATAAAAGTGAGGGCAACGTGAACTGCAATGACACTAACGACATTGTTACTACAGTGAGTGAAGCAAATATTACTGTCAAAGGAAAGGTCTTACGATGTTGGTGCGATTTGCGTCCCCATCCATGTCTGCTATATATGATATGACTATCTTCAAAACCTAATAAGACATCGACGACAGGCAACAAATACAAATGGAAATTGAAGGACATTCAAAACTAATTACGACTAAAATCGATTTATTTTTTATAAGGTGATAATGTTTATTGCACGTGTTACATACACACTAGGAACAATTATACCTAATATCAGTTTGTAACAAAAGAAGCAGAAAGAAATAACGTTCTAGGTTTTAAGTACTAGGAAGACAATAATATTTTTCTAAAGAGTCAAAGAAGAAACAATATTAGGTATAAGTAGGTGCATCTACCACCCCAACCCTCCCCAAAATGAAAAATCCATTTAGTTGAGCATTCTTTTCAAGTCTACAACAATTAGAATGAAAAGAATATGTTGGGAAAAAATACCATAAGTGTAGATTGCTCCAAGAAATACATAAATACTGAAGGAGGAATGCGAAAGAGATCACAAAAGTCATGCCTTTTAACCAACTCGTTACCTGCTCTGCTTAAGGTTCCATTTCAAAATCCAAGTTTTTTATCACACAAAAAGAAAATAATTGTCATCATTTCTAGAGAAATGTAATTTTTTCTACAATTTGAAAAAAGTAATTATTTTTATAAACTAAAACCATTAAACAAATAAAAGCTAAAGAAAGGGGGATGGTAGACTGGGTAAGGGGACCTGTCCAACCTTATTCGAGTATGAGAACGAGGTAAGGAGGCAAAAATATCCAACGAAACGTGAGATGGGAATTGCTACCCCGACCCGCCACGTTGCCATCCTTATCAATTCTTAACTCATTTCTCGTTGCTTGGTCAAAGGGAATGAGAAGAATGTTGTAAAAGCGATTCCCTTTATTTTGGGAGCCGATATTTTCGTCCAACTAAAAAAATTCTATACTATATTTTTAACCTCATGTAAATTTACTTAAACGGACTTGAATAAATCTAAATAAAATCTATCACTCTAAATTTATCCACTAAAAAAACTTACCGCAATGTGCCTATGGGAAAACCATTGCGACTTTTAATTTGTTTATCGCTAAAGATGCAGCGTATTCCATTCCTATATATCCACCGACTACGACAACTGCATTTCCACCAATACAGGGTTTCATCATATCTACAAGCCTGTCTGTATCTACCAAATCTTGTAAATAGTGCATCTAATCCATTCACTCTGTATTCTACGAGCTTCAAAGCCTGTTAAAGACACATTGAAATCGATTTGAGTCAAAAAGATTTCATGGGTTCCACTCTTAATTTATTTGTTTGCACAAAAATAAACACAAACATGAGCTTTTCATTAACAAATTCCACTGCTGTGCATTGGACAGAAGTGCCTAGACGATATTCAAATTAAAATGTTGAAGGAGTTTTGCAGGCTGCAATAATTCAAATTATCTCAATAATTCTGAAATAACAAACATCAAACCAAGAGACAAGTTCGGCAAAGTTGTTGATTCAGTTCCAAGAGTTGCACTCTAAGTTTGTCAAGGATTCTTGATTTTTGTTTGAGTCATTTGATAATATATCTTTTGAATTCAAGTAGTATCTGTAAGAAATTTCATTTCAAATTATGTTAGTTTTATGCTGGAATTATCTTTTCTTTTCAAATTATAGAATTAGGGCTTTGAGACCCTTTTTTTTTGTGTACAATGTATTTTTGAATAGTAGATAGATGGAGAATGTATGGTTAGAGAATAAGAAAAAATTTTGGGTTTGCGTATAGTATTATTTTATTGAAAAATGTGTGAATGAAAAGAAGAAAGAAAAAAATATAAGTAAAAAAAAAAAAGAGAATCAAACATAGGCTTAGTCATTGAATTGTGAAATGTTGATAATTAATGGGGATAAATATAGTTTTTTTTTTTTTTAAATTGTAACATTGATAGATTTAGAGTGAGATGGATATATAAAAATGTTTTTGGATATATAGTCTTTAAATGAATGAATTAAGGATAGCACTGAAATATGGCGTGAATGAAAATAGTTTTTTTTTTTAACACTTCAATAGGAATAGGTTTAAAGTGGAATTGATATATAATAATGTAGATGCAATTAGAGGGGCCCTTTATTTATCAAGATGAAGGTGATCCTGAAGCCCATAAAAAATCAATGTCATCTAGAAATAGTATCTTTTGTAAACTCACAATAAATATTGAGCTAGATTAAATTATGTCAAATAATAATTTGGAATTTGTCGATTTACTGCTCGAGTCTAGACCTATTGATTATAAGCGGGCACTTAGGAAGACTTATCATTCTAATGGTACTTTTAATAGCAAAGGGATATCGACAAAACGAAATAATCAATGTTATAAAAATCGAATTAGATCGGCTGGTTTAATTAGAAAGATCCTGAATTGACCTGTTCGATCATAATACATTAGCCAGAGAATAAAAAATCAATTAAAAACCATTAAACTGGACGGTTTAACCATGAATTGAAAAATTGGACACGATTTTTTCCAACTAGTTGCATTTTTTTTTTCCACAAAATATTTCTAATATATTGATGGGCTCACCTATTGCAGTAGCTGGCCCATAAATCAGATCTAGGTGACGCTCCTTCTTCTAAGAGATTCCTCTTTCACTGACTTATTGTTCCTCCTGTGTGGAATAAATGAATAGTTAATTTTCAATTCTAAATATTTAATTGTTTACTTGATTATTCTCATTAATAAATCATAGTCCCCAACAAGACTATAATTACAAACAATTTCAATTTGAAGAAAGTTGTGTTTTATAGTTTATGTGCATTTATTTATTTAATTTGACATTCGGTTCGACCCTTGACCCTCTTTCTTTTTCGAGTCGATGTCCAGACTGAATTTTAAAACATTGGAAATAATAAACTATTTTGACACATATATGCACCTATAGTTAAAATAATTCTTATTTTCTTTGGCTTCTATCTATAACTTGCACGTTCATCAAATTAATGTTAGAACTACGTTCCTTAAATAGCAATCTTGAAGAGGTCTATACGGAACAATTAGAAGAATTTGTTCTACCCGAAATTGAACATATAGTATACAAATTATAGAAATCAGTGTATTATTTTAAACAATCACCTAAAAATAACATGTAAATTTTGAGGTGATTTATCGCGATTGTTGTTTCAACCACGATAAATTTGCAATCAAATATATGATCCTTGATACTCTACATATGCAACCAAGTATTGGTCGCAAAAGTGTATAAAAGAATTAGTTCAATTTTAACTGACCAAACCATTTTGCCTACCACTTTGTGCTTGTGATAGTTTTCTATAGCAACAAGGTTTAATTGGTCGCTAACACTTTGGTTTTATGGCCCATTTTTTTATAGTGAACTGTAACCTTTAAAATATGGATTACTGCTTAAAGTTATTCCTACTTCACCTATACGACGATCAAAAAAGTATAAAAAGAAGAGATTAACTAAAGTATGTCAAGCATAGCAGAAATGCTACATAAGTAATCCAATACACTTAATTCTTTCAACAATAAGGAGAGTCATGTGGGTGAGAGAATACAATTTTTTATTTATTTATCAAATTTGATTAATTTTGAAAAAAAAATCCATATCCTTTGTAGAAAGAAGCAAAGTGAAACATTATTTTTCTAAACAAAACATTTTTCACATGAAAATTTAACATTTTTACTATAGAAAGAAGCATTATATGAAAATAGACGCAATAAACTTAGGTTAAAAAATACATGTTTTATAAGTAAAAGAAGAAAGAAAAGTCATTTTTTCTCATATTTTTCTCTCACGGTTTCTTCAATTAACATCTCCCTCTTATCGAAACAAAGAGGAAATCGTCGCATATTCCTTATATTTTCCTACTAATCACATCCGAAATTCGTTTCCCTCTCATTTTCTTCTCATGTTTTCTCTTACCCTCTCTTTCCCCTCTTCCCAAACATCTATACTAGCTTAGCTTTAAATAAGAAACAGAAACGTGGCACAATAAATGCTCCTAACCTATGGGTCCCCATCAGAAAATAATGGAATCTTTTCTTTCTGAAGATTAACGATGGACATGGATGACGTCACCAACCTCTTAGAGCTGTCTGATCTGATTAGACAGATGATAGGCATTGATAAAACTGATGACTGATCAGACGGCTGATAGTGACCCCTTCTGCCCCCACAGGACAGAACCCGCGGGAGGCACGGGAGCTTTCTCTCCTTAACCCCACTCCCACCCCCAACAGTACATACACAGTTGCAAAACTAAAATCTTTGTACTGTTTGTGACTGTGTATGAAACTTTATACAGCAGACTGCAGGGAATCAAAACTTCAATTATGGGGGAAAAGTACAGTTAAGTTCTTGGAGGTTTTGACTTGCCTACAGTGTTCTTTTTAATCAAGTGTGACATTTGACTAATATTACCTTCTCAAACTTCACGCGAGTTTGAAGAAAATTTAATATAATTAATTTTTAAAAGTAATATAATTCATGGAGCATAAATATCCCCACTGGGGCATTGGACCTACCTATTGTCCTATCTTCGTATATCGTAAAAATAATCACGTGATCTATTTTTATAGTACTAAACAATTTTGTCATTCGTCTTGAAAACTACATGTAATACGAGTACTTTCACGTTTAATTGTACTTAGAAGTCATTTATCTACAAAAATCAAGTCAACACTTAAATATTTATTTAACTTGCATTTAGGAACTTCGATACACACTATAAGAGACAAAGCCTTACTCAATTGCAAGATATCCTAGCAAGCCAGCGATTCTAATGAGCATAAATTCAACTGTCCAACATGTCGAAAAATTATAGAATTTAACAAGTCAATGAGCATAAAACATAATGTTCTCGAAAGTATTCTCCGAAAGTACTTTGTTGTATGAACTAATAGCTCAAGAGTTTCGATTGAAAAACTAGTTTTCACCACAAGTAGCATTCACGAATCACTTAATGTAGACATTAATTTCGAGCAGGAGATAAAATGAGCATGTTCAATATTAGAGAGCAGCCGTGTATTTGAATCAAATCATATAAAAGCTTAAAAATTAATCATTAACATTCCAACAACATATTTGCAGTCTCCTGCATCAGAACAGATTTCCATAGATTGCTTTGATGGCTGTGCAGCTTAATAGAAGAGTTCCCCTTAAAAACATCCTTCAATATTTCCATCTCAAATATAACGTTCCACTTCTGAAATACAAGAGAAAATAACAATAACTCAACTCATAAGGGAGTGAGAAGCTTTCATTTCATGGTTTTCTACTACATTCAGGAGTCAGTGAAGCCAATAAAGTCTCAAAACGCTCAAACGGGCAAAGGATGCCGGTTCCAAATACATAAACTCCATCTGTAGTATGTATTATTAGACCGTACTAGATAATACAATAGATAAGATTTTAGCTCATTTTCTTCCTTTTATATAGTTTAGTACAGTTACAACTACTTTATCAAACATGACAAATATGTACAAAGCTATTGGAAATGAGGGAAAGGATTTTGGATACCCATTCTTCATATCATATTTTAGTGTTATTGTACCTTAGACCTGCCATCATCACTTCCTGGACCTCCCAGGGTTAAGACCACACCTTGAAGTTCACTTTTAAGCTCCGAATCTTTGCTCATCGATAAAGGAGTTCTAGTTTCTGATATTGGTCTTCTTGATTGAGTTAGTCCAAAGCTCTGATGAGATTCTGGGCCAACCACTTTTGTCGGCTGCTGAGGATGCCTTGGATAAGGAATGGTTGCGTGATTTTTGGTGTGATCTTTTATGATTTGGCATGTTAAGGATGTTGGGTGTTGACCGAGAACAGCACCTCGTGCCACAAGATCAGGCGCCTTGATAAAAATTTTCACTGGTTAGGGTTGACATGCTAAATTGGACTAGGGTGTTCCAAGTGTAGAAGCTTACCGGAGTAAACAGAACTCCTCGAAAAATCATTCCATTAACATTAGCAGTCATTAGGTAACCAGAATCAAACGCACCATCAACTTGACCATGAACTTCAGCTCCAATCTAGGGATGAAAAAAAATAATAATAATAAATAAAAATAAATAACAAACTGAAGTTAGAGAATTTGGTGGTTAAAGAATCTCTAGCAGAATTGATCTTACTTACCAAGTTTTGGAACTTTCGCGCCTCCGAGGATGTGGATTCTGTTCCTGAGCACTGCACTTCACATGCACGAACTCCATTCCTACAATGTTCTGGTTTTCTCTGGTGGACATATTCTGAAGATAATGTTACACCCTGAGAAGTAGGAGTCCTAGAGATGACGCTTTGTTGATCGATTTGGTTAATCGGAACATGGTTAGGCTGGGAATTGCTAACATTAGAAATACGATGCACATATATAGGATGAACTTGAGAAGATGAGGATGAAATATTTATTTTTTTAACGAAAGTCGATTCTTGATCAGATTGGGATGGAGACAAGTTCCGTGAGAACGAAAGACAATGTTCGTCAGGTTCGGGTTTCATATCATGCACCTCTGAGTTACTCATTCTCCTCCTCTTAGGATGTAACATATCTCCATGAAACAAAAGAAATTTTCAGTAACTCATGATTTTTCATTGTTACTGAAGATTGAGGCAAGCAAAGATTTTGTTCATTAAAACCTACCTGAACTGAAACGAAAAGAGCGTTCTGATACTATTTCAAGTTCTTCAGCATCCTTCACAGCTAAATCTTCGATTTCACCAGAAAAAACTTTTTTCTGCTGCAAAAGATTGATATAATTAGCATATCACCTTTAGAAGAAACCAAAACTCAGAAAATATGTTTTTTTTTTTAATTACAATATCTTCTATTACCAAATTATTATGTGCTTCTCTAAAATACATTTTTCTTTCTTTGTAGCCAGAGTTTCTGAAAGATCTGCTTGTTGGGGAATTGATATGGCCCCGGGAATATTCAACACCTTTTCGTAAAATAAGTAACTCGTTGAGAGGGCGATCATCCTCTCCACACCTGCAATGTTAAGGCAACAAACAGAGAAAAATCCATAAGAAAAACTAAACGTTTGACGACATAAGAATTGATAATTGCATCTTATTAAATTCTCACCCTCCGAAAATTGCTATGCCCAAGTTTGTGACAGTGGCTGTATGAGAAAACCGTCCTTGAGGTTTTGGCAAACAAATGTCGAGTTGAATCCAGGATGATGTGATAACATCGAGAACCCAGACATCGTTGTAAAATTGTTTGTCCCTGACTCCACCAATGACATATACCTGCAGAGCGCAGACATTAAACTACCCATTACTACGGGAATATCTAAAGCAAATTCTTACTTAGTATGATTTGTGAGCATCAAGTCGACGAAATAGGTTGTCAGCCATGATACTGAAATCTAAATTAAATTCTTGCCATCATGTAGGCACTAGAACGATAAACACAAAAAATTGTCTTCAGAGCACGTTTGGCTAAGATTGGAAAACGTAAAAGAATTTTTCTGGAAAGTAAATAAAAATATACTTTTAAGAAACACAAGTTTATGAACGAAAATCCAAAAAAGAAAAAACTTTTAAAAACCTCAAACTTATGGCCAAAAAATTACTAACTTTTAAACTTAGCCAGATATGTCGTACTTACCTTGGTCCCTATGCTCACAGAAGCATGACCAGCTCGAGCACAAGGGGATGGACCATGACAATCCAGCTGATAAGGAAATGAACACAATGTTACCTTACAATTCTCGAATCATTTAATTCGTTAATTTTAATTTATTTTACACATCTAAAAAGAAAAAACATTTTAGTGGACGGAGTTCTTACCTTAGACCAAGTAAGTGTATTCATGTCAAACACATTAACATCTCTTTGGTACCGATCCCCTGAGTCTCCACCATACACAAAAATACGGTTACCCACAGCCACGGCACTATGACTATCTCGAGGCGCAGGTTTATTATCCTGTACGTCGAGGGATGTCCATCCCATAGTTTTTAAGTCCAAAACATGTAAATCATTTAAGTAATTTGACTCCCCTTCTCCACTACCCCCAAATATAACTAATTTCTCGTCATTGACAAGTGTAGCGGTGTGACTTTCTCGAGAGGAAGGTGGATTGCCATGGCATCCAGGCTGAGTCCACTCTCTAGAATAGAGATCCAATATATACAAGTCGTTGACCTTCTTAAAACCATTAGTTCCTCCAAATACTATCATCCTGTGCCCAACAAGTACGGAGCTGTGGCTATCTCGTGATCTCGGCCCCTGCCCTGTAGTCATGAGAATGTTCCATGTCATTTTCTCGAGATTACACACCAGAACATCACTGAAATGCACTCCCCCACGACATCCCTATAACGAAGTCATAAATGAGAAAAGAAAATTGATTAGGAGTGATTAGATATATAATTAGGCATTACTTCAACAAATACATTCACAGTACAATGATAAGTTATGGAATATTTAAAGCATTGCCTTGTTGACAATGTGAAGCCTAAATTATATAGTTGTCTTTACTACCTTTTCTTTATAGTTCTGATGGGAAATAAACTTCTCCTTAGGAAAATAAGATAAAGAGAAAATTAAGCATTTATATGAAATCAATCGGTTGATTCAATGCCACGTTAATTTTACAATCATGCTACCAGACAGTTTGACAAATTGCCAGCTCACAAAATTTTATTGAACGTTGAACAAATAAAAAACTTCGAACCAGCCAATCCAATGTCGCCGCCTCATCATCTCTACAAGGAGCTTAACTCTTAATTTTATGCAAAAGCGAAAAAATTCAAAACTTCCTCACTTTCCAATGCTCAAATGTAGAAGCAAACATGGAAAATACTACCAGCTACTTCTAACAAAGCCGTTTACCAATTGAGATGCCAGTGTTAGATTTCTTATTATTATTTTTTTTTTTTTAAAGTTATTTGTCCTGCAAAATTTTAATTTTCGCTTAATTTATTTGATATGTATAGTCTTAATGAAGCAAAGGCTTGGCTATATGTCTATGCTAGCTGGTTCCAATCCAGTAAATATATACTTCTTTATATTTGTGTACTAAATTAAAAAAAAAAAAAAAGGTCAAAAAATTACTGTTCTGAATACTGGACAATACTTTTAATACATGTTCAGTAGGGTCGACACATTAGAGAAAGAAAGAGTTAAAATTCTATCTATTAACATGACAAAGCACTGTCTTTCCTCCCATTACCATACTTAAAGATGTCATTGCACCATGTTTGGCTAAGCTTAAAAGGTTTACTTATAAGAATTAAGCTTGCTTTAAAATTAATTATAGAAAAAATACTGTTCAATGTTGGAAATAAATTACTTTCAAAAAAAGTAACATATATTATTAATTAAACATAAGGAAAAAAATAATAACCAAACCATTATTTGAGGTTGTATAATATGTCAGAAAACATAGACAATAATAATGTCTTGTCTTAAATATTCAACTGCACTTTTGCAAACCAGAAATCAAAGGTATTCTAAACATATAATGAAAAAATAATTAAACAAATCTATGATGGAACTAAACTAATTACCAAAAATACAATTGCATTGTTGAACCTTTATATATCTTAAGCAAAACTAAGCAGAATAGAGAAGTTCAAGTTTGTTATGCCTGCAGCAGCAGCAGAACGAGTGAAGACGCATATAATACCTGAAAACTTACTTCGTAGTGTAGCAGAAGCTAAGAAAAAGATAATGGACCAAAAATTCCATAAAACTTGCTAGTTTCTTGGGGCAAAAAATACTTCAGGAACACAGTTCTATATGGTTGGACCATCCACTCAAATCACGAAGTGGGGGTGGGGTTAGGGGTGGCACAGTGCAACTTAGAATGAAAACTGGAGAAACTTGCAAAATATTTCTTCTTGAAGAAAGAATAAGAAAGCTTTTTTCTAGTTTTCCCTACAGATTATAAGAGAATCCCAAATCACAAAAAGTGGTAAAAACTAAATTCCATCGAAGAAAGTGCTAGTGTATTCATGCCAAAATTAACCATAAGAACCAACTTTGAATATAAATAAAGAGATTAAAAAAAAAAATCATATCTTCATGCAAAATCTTGAAAAAGTACAATGAAAACAATTTTTTTAAAATAAAAAAAAAAAAGTTATGTACCCCAAAGATGTAGATTAAGCCATTAAAATAGCAAGCAGAATGCCCCCATCTCTCAGAAGGATTGGCGCCAGACACTTTTGGATACATCCACATTGCCTTCTTCATTAAGACTTCACCTTCCAAAGAACCCATTTTTTCTCTCCTCTCTCTCTCTCTCTCTCTCTCTCTATGTGTGTTTTAGAGTTTAAGACTGAATTAATTCAAGTTCGTTGCACGTATAAGTTGACAAGGTACAAGGGGGGAGAGAGAGAGAGAGAGAGAGAGAGAAATAAAGGGGTCAAATTGGAATAGACATGAATAAGGCAAGTGACATATCAACTATCAATGTCAACAGACATGAAAAGATGCGTGCTTTCAAGTCCAAATCACTGTGTCACCAACATCAAAACACAAGCTCAATACCCACTTTTTAATATTTTATATAAAAACATTTATTAGTGTATATATTAAGAGCAATGCTACTGGATATAATGTAAAGATTGATGTAAAAAAAAGTGTACATATATCATGATTGATATATTAATAGATATATTTCTTTTGTAAGTCATGATGTAACACTTATTGGCCTACAATAAATTCAATTAGGCTACATGTGCATTCTTGTGTACATCTTTTTTTTACACTCCACCAATGTACTATAATCTAGGCAAAAAAGAAAAAGAATGTTTGAAAAATCGAAGGGGATGATGGTGCCATTTGACAGAGTGTAAAGAAAGATGTATACAAGAGTGTACATATAGTATGGTTGAAATAAATTTCCTTTTTATCCCCTATTAGGTGCACATTTTCAATCTAAGAATACATTTTTTTATGTGATGAAAAATATGTAGTTGAAAAAGAAGGAAAATTTATTGATATGATGAAAAATATTATTTTATTGAAAAATGTGTAGTTGAAAATAAATAGAAGAATGAGAATGAAAAAAAATGTGGCTCAAACAGGGGCTTAACAATAAAACTTTTATCTTGAAAAGTTTTTTGACTATCAAAAATCAAACAACGATCTACTCCCACAAAATATTCATAATTTTTGCTATAAATATGAAATTTCTTCTAATATTCGTTGTGCATGTTTCGTGAAACTTAGAATAAAAAGAGTAACATGAAAAAAAAATTCGAAATAGAAATTTAATTACAATTTTCAACTTGTTTATAAGCTTAGCTCTCTCGGCCCAAGCATGCTCAAAAATATATTTTGGGGGTCTTATTCTAAAGATAAACTTCAAATTTATTGTTACTGTTGACATATTTTTAATGTAAGCCACGTTAAAAATAAACTCCACATTTATTGTTTATCTTTAAGTCAAAACAATTTGTTCACCAACTTTTAAGGCTGGAAAATAAATATTAATGAACAGTTGATTGTGGAGTGTGTGAGACAAATAGGGTTTTCTTTGTTGTTATCCATGTCTAACGTTTGTTTCTTCTTCACTTCCCTCAGTCGTCTTGCTGAAAATGACGGACTAAGGAAGCATTGAACTGTGGGAAATGATGAAACTGTCTGCCTTCTTTTCTGTTTGTTTACTCTTTCTCTGTGTGAATTTGTGGAGAGAGAGGTAAAATGTAAATACAAGTTTTAAGTGACAATTTTGATTTCACATCCACTAACCACTATCTACATAATGCGATATTTCAAAAGTGATATGAGAGATGTGAAATGTATGTACAAAATTTTAAGTAAAAAATTAAATTTTGAGATCTGATATCAAATAGCTTAGGCTTGAGACCTATTATTTGTAAGAATATGTTTTGTAATAGAGATTTTTTAGAGAATGTATTGATAAAAAGTAAATAATTTTTTTAGGATTGACATGTCAAATTATTTTACTAAAAGAATGTATTGTTGAAAATAAGTTTGGAGAAAAATGAGTTTTTGCACTCCCATTAAAATAAAACTTTTATTTTCTTGTACTAATTTTCAACTATATATTTACGCAATGAAATATATTGTATGTAAATTCAAATTTTTTTTTACCTATTTTAACTACAAATTCTGCAAAAAAATCACTATTCAAAAGATCATTTCCTTCCTATTCTCTTTATAATGGTTATCAAACAAGTGATTACCAAGCCCTTGTTTGAGCACAATTTTGAGAGAAAAAATATATTTTTGAATAGTGATTTTTGCAGAATGTGTGGTTAAAAATGAAGAAAATATTTTCAATTTACGTATAATATTATTTTATTGAAAAATGTATTGTTAAAAATAAGTTTTGAAAAAATGAATTTTAAAAAAAGGACTCAAACAACCCTAAAATAATATCACTTAGGGTCCATTTGATAGGTAAAGATGAAAAGAAATTTTAATTTCATAATAATTGAAAAATAAAAATTCATCAAACCCATAAGAATTCGTTTTCCATGAAAACAAAGAAAATGCAGTTTAAAGTGATTGTACCTTAAAATTCGATTTCCATTTTCACATTGCAATCAAACAGTCAAAATGAAATTCGTTTTTCTCAAATGTGACATTTTCCATAAAATTCGTTACAATCAAACATGACCTTACAATATACAGTGTTGAGGTCTAAATTCTTGATTAATGATATGAAGAAATACAAAACCTTGAATTCAAGAACCAGAAACCATAAATTTTGTCACATTTTTTTTTATGTATTTTCAAGAAATCTTGGGATTGATGTGAGTGAGTCTGTGCAACAACACAATTTTCAAGGTAGTTTATTGAAGTAGATCAAGAAATGTATCTTCTCAAGGTTTTTGTAAGAAGCGTGGGGCTTTGTGTTTTGCGAATTCTTTTTTTAGTTTTGGGAAAATGGAATGGGCTCTTTTTCCCTCAAATGGTCAGTAATTTTCTTGGAATAGGATCTTCCCACAATCTCTTGCCCCACGAATCCATATAATATAAAATATATTTCTCAAGTTCTTTAATTTCTAGGTTTCATCCATCATATTCAAGGCCAATCAACTTTCTTTAATATCTTCCATGACTCATCATCAGATCACTTGAAGTAACCGAAAATGAAAAGAAAAACTCCTCTTAAAATTGTATATCGCACATCAATGTACACTTAGTTACTTGTTTTTCACTATTTCAATTTTTTTCTCGAGACATATATAAACTTCGAACGGATGATATTATTCGAATGGAAGTAAAAAAGTTGTAATACTCATAAATATATTCTATTTGTAAAAGAATAAGCTTCAACTACGTCTCTCGAAGAAGTTCAAATGTATTAATTTTGTTGTATCTTTAATACATGTTTTACTTTTCGACTCATTACACCCGGGTATTTTTCATTTACTTAAAAGATGTAGTTGTCGATGTATCTAAGGAACTGAAGTATACATCAAGATCAAAACATTAGATATCATCTTGCCACTTGTACACAGATGAACTTAAGAAGTCAAAATATTTTTGATTCTCAACTCTGTATTGTCTTTGTCGTTCAACTCAAGACCACATGAAATAAAGAAACCCCAACTGCCCAAAATCACAATCTAAGGGTCTAAAGAAACTGTTTATTTTGCATGCCAATACAATTCCAATGACCCTTTTCACCAAGTAGTACCAACAGTATCACTATTAAAAACAGTGTTATTTTCTTTTTCCAAAAAACAAAATTGTAATTTTAGAGAGAGAGAGAGAGAGAGAGAGAGAGTGCACGCGACAAACACGGGCGGAGTTTTGAGGGAGAATTGGCGGTAGTGGCGTAGAGCATAGATTCACGTGGCTTACTGTCTTTTCCTTTTCCTTTGTAACTTGAAATTTTCTTTTTCCTTTCTTAGTTGTTTGATTGGAAAGAAAGCGAAAGGAAATGAAAATTGAAAGACATCCATCTAATCAAGGGTAAAGTAGAGGAAAATTTAATTATAAGTAAAAGAAGAATACATAATAATAATAAAAAAAGAAATATAAATGATGTTCATTAATAACTGACGAAATAAAAGAGGGTATACAATAAAAAAAGGAAAATTATGCATCACATAGATTTTTTTTTTTTTTTTTGAAGGGATACGAAGCGGCAAGTGTCAATACCTATTTCTTTCAAAAGTATTACAATATTCTGCAAAACTAAAGCAGGGGAAAATGATTTACTTTTCGCATCGAATCTCAATTTACTTAGAGCATGTTTGATAGGCCATTTTTTCCCATGAAAAATGGAATTTCAATTTCATCTCTCACTTTTGCCATGTTTGGTAGCAAAAATTTTCTACCAAGTGACTCCTTTTCCATGAATTTAGTGAATTGGTTTTCCCACCAATTTGGTGGGAAAATGGTTTCCATGTTTTTTTTAGCAATGAAAACAAATTATATGGACAATTGTTAAAAAAAAAAAATCTCTTTAATGGATAATTTTCATGAAAAACAAAGTCAAACGAACACCAAATGACCATAAAAAAAAAGGAAAATACATAAATTCCCTTGAAAAATAAAATACGTTTAATCGAGTTTATAAAATCGTCTGCATAAAGTCGAAATCGCTAGTAATTGTCGATCATCCATACAATGGAAAATTCGTTCCCAGGCCTTGTACATATAAAAAAAAAATTTAAATGTTTATTTAGGCACTATGTATTTGTCTTATTAGGGTCAAATATGAAATTGATTGGTCATTAAGAGAAGGAAAAGAATAATGTTCTTTACATGAAATAAGAAAAAAACAATTATTGTATCATTTATCCCTCTCCATTTTTGAAAAAGAACCCCGAATAAATCATGTATACAACTATTTCTTTGCCAAATGAAAAAAAAAGATAATAATAATTAATTAATAGTTTGGCCTTGAAAGTAACCACACACACCATTCTTGGAATGGTGGTGTGAAAGAAAAGAATGAAATTGAAAATTGAAAGACGTATTCAATCAAGAAACAGTTTTGACAGATTGATGTAAGGTTTCCCATATAATAATGTTTGTAGGTGGCACAACACAACAAACCATAGCATTGGATGACAAGTTGTAAAGATTTATACTAATTTTTTAACTTGTTTCAGCAATTTTTCTTGGAATCTTAGGGTCATACAACAGCGTAACGGGTACGTGAAGTTGACTCTCTATTTGGAACACAATATGGATTGAATTTGCCACCCTATATAATTTAACTACCATTCTAGTTGTGCAAACCTAAGCACACTTTCTAGTTTCAAAACCCTACGAAGAAAAGTTATGTTAAAGAGATGTTTACATGTTTGGAATCGTCTAGATATGCTTAATTTGCGTGGAAACAAGGCATGCTATAGAATTATAACATGAATTTGATGATTCTACTAATTATAATAGTGTCAAAATGAGTTAGACTATCCGACATACGAGAATTGAAATTTAAGAAGGAATGCATGCGTGAACTGGCAACATAGGCAAATAAGAATAAATAAATATATTTTGAATGGAAAAAATAAATACAATAATAAATTTGCCAAGTTGGCCCATCTCAAACTGACCAACCTTAGAATATGCTTAAATGGTTGAGAATAGCTTCTAAGAAATGTTGAGACGTGCCAAACCCGGCTTGGACCCATGACGAACTAATTGCGAAAGATCAAATATAATGCAATAAAAAGAACGAAATTGTGGAAACTAGGTTTATTGAAGAGAAAATAAAGGATGTATCACATTCTACCCATTTTAGCATCTTGAGAGTTTAAACGATGCTCCCATTCACATTCGACAGGTATCTTTGTTATTATTATATTATTTCAAGTAGGGATGCCCCGGCGAACATGATCTCCACTCCAAACCTCCAAACTCGAGTCGTATTTTCTTATTTTGTTTTTATTGTTTTTAAAATAAATCATAATTAACAAAATAAATAAATAAATAGGAATATAAACTGAGAAATTCTAATCCCTTCCTAGCCTCCCGAGAATCCCTGTGCGAGGCAAGGACTAGGAAGATTGCTTCAACCCTGCCTTGCCCAATTGTCATCTCTAATTTCATAAATTATTTTCAATGTTAAAAATCAAAATGGAAACCGTCTAGCTTTATTTCAATGGCTTGTTTAATCGGCTTTACTACATAAGATAGGAATGACACGCACAAAACATCATTGTTTCTCAATACAATTTAGGTGTGTCCAATTCAATATATAAAAATGTTCTATATGTTCATAGTAATTAAGATAGACTTGTCCAATTCAAAATATAAACACGTTCTATATGTTTATAGTAATTAAGACAGCCTAATTAAAATAAAACTGGGTTTAAATACTATCCAAACCAGACCATAGAAATTATACTTGCCCTCAAATTTTATCCTCTTGTTATGCAAATGAACATCGTGGCGAGGTCTACCAAATAAAGTTCATATATGGCAAAAGTCAAACTTTCTAGTTCTAGAATATAATTACATTGGGCCTTCACCAAGGCTTTTACTGTTCGGAAGGCACAGGCCAAACAAGACTGACTTCCTAAATTTATGGGTTGAAGAGGACAAGAAGGTCTAGGCTCCTCGGCATATAACTTTTCTTTAAGTGCTGCGCAGTTCATCCGTTGTCTGCAAAATTCAAGTTTTGAATTTTTTTAACTTACAAATTTTTTTTCTACGTCGAATCCTAATTAGTTCTAAGCTTGGGAAAAGGAGGAAGATTACGTTAGTTTTTTGCTGAAGCTATAAGGGTACGGGCTAGCAAATTGTACGATTAGTAATAAGTGCATTTTACACATTTATTTATGTCACAAAATATGAATAATTGCTGGTAATTATATCGAAATATGGCTTAATTTTATATAAATTGCGTTTTGTAGGGTAACATTGATGGACGTAGTGAAATTTAGAAAAAAGAATGAAAAATGACTAAAATAGAAGAATACCAAAGTTCAGGGACCAAAGTGAAAATAATCCAAAGATAAACCAGGAGAAGAAACGAAGATGTGAATGAGTCAAAAACCAATAGAGCAAAGAAATGAAGTGTTGGAAGAAGAAAAAGTGAGAAAGGAGATCAAGAAACTAGAAAATAGAGTTCGGAGACCAAAATGCAAAAAATGGAAGTTTTCTTGAACTATGCGGTCGCATAATTCTTCTTACATGTGGTCGCATGTAGTACTTTAGAGAATTTCAGGGAGAATTTTATTGTTCTATGAGGTCGCATGCCTTAACACTATGCAGTCGCATAGTATGTTCTCGAAGGAAAAATTTTGATTTCCTTATTTCAATATAACTCTTATGAAAACGAATCATGTGGTGTGTTTTAAAACCCTAGAGCCGTTCAGAGGGGAGGGGGAGATGTAAGTAAAAGACTTTTGGAGCAGAAAAGAAGCCAATAACATGAAGATCGAAGCGAAGAACACGAAAATCAATTCAAGAATTATATTGGGTGATGTCGATTCTTCAATATTCATTTTCTTTTCTCCTTCATAACATTCTACACTAGTTTTCTATACACTAGGAGAATGATAAAACATGTTATATGAGTTTTAATCTTTAATTTTATATGTTTGATATTGAAACACGTTTTTTGGATATTGAACAATTTATATGATTTTATTTTCTCCACAATTATTGTGCACGTTAGTTATGTGAATTTGGTGGCCTATTTTATGCATTCGAAAGAAGGAAAATAGGTTTGACATATACAAATTGTCATAGGATCCGATATGAGATAGAAATATACAGTTATTCCATATATGAATCTTTAAGTGTTTATAAAAATTCATACAATTTTATATGTTCGCATCTATTATAAAAATATAGTTGTGTCATATATAAAAGTAGGTTTAACATTACTCGAGAGAGATTTTTAAATAAAATAGGAATATTGATTCTTCAAATTTAATCGTGTTGTCATGTAAAACTAGAGTTAAAACTAATTATTAGGAGGATCACATATGGATTTGTTGCACGGCCATAATTTTGCTGCCGATGTGTATATGATGGGAGCTTCAATTGAAAGCAAAATTGGAAAAGAAATTGAGTGTATCTAATGGTCACACAAGTTTCAATCCTCTTTTGGAGGGTAATAAATCACTACCTTTTATATATAGACTTTTTTAGTGTCACATTTTATCCCTTTTTTGTTTTTCATGAGCATATTTTGGGTAGCTTATTTTTTGTGGAAACTATAAGATGTCATAAGTAGGGATGTCCCAACTTATGCCATCTTATAAGCCAAACCAAGCCTATAAAAAATCTCATAAGCTATTCCTAAACATGCGACTAGGAAGCTACATTATCGACGTAGATGCTAATCAATGAGGATTGTGTTCGGGTCCATTTGCAAATCAGAATTGAACTGGATGTCTCCACTCCACTAAAACCTTAATGTCCTATTGTATGGATAATGGTACCATAGTTTAGATAACTTCAGTACAAATAACTGTCACAATTTTGCTTCCTTTATGGCAGATTTTCAAAAATAGGTTGATTATAGACTGTTGAGAAAGTTGATAAATGAACAAGAAAATTAGCAATGAGAATTTCCAACATGGAAGGTTTGAACACGATTATGAATTGCCGTCCTCAAACGATATTTGATGCAACTGAGATAAGTACTTGAAGGCTTCAATGACAAATGGTTTGCAAAAGTAAACAAACCTTAATCCAAGTTAGAATCCAGTAAAACCAAACTTGAAAAGGAACGTTTAGAACAAATATATAAAACTTGATTTGATCTTTTGATTTGGATATAGGTGTATCAATTTGATGTTTGTGATGTGTTTTCCAACATGAAAACTATTCCTATTTATAGAACATCAATCATCATGCGCGGAAATGTGCCAAAATCAAGCTAAAAAGGTATAAAGTTTCATGAAAAGACATCGGAATTCAGAACACCAACGAACATATTTTTAATTAGGTGCCCGCCCAATTCATCAAATTTGCCCCTATAATTGACAAGGCCAGGTGATCACCCAGACCATTTTTCAATCTTCACCGTTTTTTATTCTCGTTTTGTTCTCGCTTGTTTTCCTCATAGTTGGACACTTTTGAACAATATTCAACAATCTCCCACTTGTTTAAATATAAAATGAGTCAATTCAAGTATAACGATACTTATACATAGAGCATTGATATCTTTCAATTTAAATCCAACCGTAGTTAAATCTCGCAAAGTGGTCATCAAAATCCTAGTTAGCATAAAAGTTTTGAACCTATCATTCCTTATGATGATACGGTGAAATCATACACAAAAGTACCAAGTGTTCTAGGTTCCACACAATCTCGTTTAGCGCTCTTATAGCTTTGTGCTTCTCTTATTCATAAACTTTTAAGAAAAAAACTATAACTTTCTATTGAGGCGGTATCATCTCTAAATTTATATAGGTGAAGTTTTTACTTTATCTTTGTTAATTTTAGAGATACTTGATTATTTGGTTTGAACTTTATTAAGAGTTATTGAAATTCAACCCTCCTATTTGTGAGAACTAGCACTTATAACTTATGATAGGGTTTAAAAGAATAACTAAGTGTTGAATCTATCCACTTATCGAATAACTTGTTGTTATCCTTTGAACCTACTAGTTAATGTTCATACTAATTCCCTTGTGAGCGATTTAGCGAACAGATCAACCAAATTCTCATTTCACTTCACATAAATAAGTGAAATTATTCTATCTTTGATTAAATTCCATACATAGTCATGTCTTAGACTCATATGTCTGGACTTACCTTTATACACTTCATTGTATACTGTAACTAAAGTGGCTTGACTATCGTATAAGATAGATATAGAAGAATTATTTACTTCTCCCAATAGAATTTCATACATTAAATCCCTAAGCCATTCAATTTTTTTTACAATTTCAGCCAATGCCATAAATTTTGATTTCATTGTTGAGTGAGTAATGCATGTTTGCTTTTTGAATTTCCAAGAGACCGTATCTCCTCCAAGGGTTAATACCCAACCTGATATTGATTTATTCTCACCAACACTAGATATCCAACTAGAATTGGTAAATTCTTCTAGGATTTTCGAAAATTTAAAATATTGGAGATTTAGATCATTAGTTTTCTTCAAATAACCAAGAACCCTCCCGATAGCCTTCCAATATTTTTTATTTGGGTTGCCAGTAAACCAACTAAGTTTGCAAGTTGCAATAGCTATGTCGAGTCTTGTACATTGCACAACATACATTAAACTCCTGATAACACTTGCATACTCAAGTTGTACTATAGCTCTTCCATCATTCTTTACAAATTTCCAACTTGGATCAAAAGAAGTGTTAGCCTCTTTAATGTTGAAGTGTTTGAACTTATTAATCACATTCTTAACATGATGTAATTGGCTTAACATATAACTCCCACTAGACTTGGTGACTTTGATACTTAGTATGGTATCAACTTGATCAAGATCTTTTATTTTGAAGGTGGAAGATAGAAACCTCCTTGTTTCGTTTATACCTCGCATTTGATTGCTCACAATCAACATATCATCCATGTATAAACAAATGAGCATAACATGATTATCATAGAATTTTGAATATAAATATTTATCAACACTATTATGTTTAAATTCAAAGACATTATTGCTAAATCAAAATTTTCGTATCATTTATTTGGTATTTGTTTTAATCCATATAATGATTTTATTAGGTTGAATACTTTATCATCATTTTTGAGTAGAACAAATCCTTTCAGTTATTCCCTATAAGCCTCCTCATCAGGATTCCCATTTAAAAATGTTATTTTAACATCCATTTGATGTATAGCAAAATCATAGATTGAAGTTAAAGCAAATATAATCCAAATTGATGTTATTCGTGCATCAGGTGTTATGTATCAAAGTAATATATTCCTTCTTTTGTCGATACCATTTGTTCACTTACCTAACTTTAAATTTATTAAGAGCACCGTCCTCTTTGCACTTCCTCCTACATACTCATTCTCAACCTATAGGTTTTGATCCAGGTGGTAAATTGACCAATTTTCAAGTGTTGTTTAACGTTATTGAATCAATTTCATCATTTGCTTCCTTTCAAGATGTGCTATCTCTAGATGACATTGCATTTTGATAAGTTTTAAGATCGATTTCACTTGAAGAATGTCTTGTGATACTCTTATCATTTCCCTCAACTAAATAGAAAGAAATAAGTTGAGAGTCAAATTCATTCGATCCTAGTACTTTCTCCTTTCGGGCTCTTTTGCTTCTATGAAATTCACTTGCTTCAACCCCCCCCCCCCCCGAAAGATATTTATACTTGTGATCTTAGAGAATTCAGAATCTCCACTTGAGGTTTCCTTAAAGAATTATTATTCGAAGATAACATATTCTCAAAGAACTCTACTTCACGGGATTCAATAATAACATTGGTTTCCATGATTAATAAACAATATGCCTTGCTATTTTGTGCATATCCTACAAAAGCGTATTTGATCCCTACAGAACTCAACTTTGTCCTTTTTGGATTTGTATTCTTACTATAAGTAAGACACATCCACATTTTGAAATAACCAATTTTCGATTTTCTCATCTTCTATAATTTATGTGGACAAAGTTCAAATCTTTTAGAAGGAATCATATTAATTATGTGACACGCACTTAATAAAGTTTCACCCTATAAGTTAGATGGCTACTTAGCACTTAATAACATAGCATTTATCATTTTGTTCGGGTGTTCAAGGTACACTACATTAATATATTATGCTATGTTGTTCACAAAAAAGATTAAATTCATTAGAGAAGTATTTACATCCTTATGTTTCATCAAGTAGATATAACAAAACTTAGACTGGTCATATATAAATGTTATGAAGTATCTATTACATCCTCTAGTTAACATATATCAAAATGAAATAAGTCTAGCAAATTAGATTTTCTCTCAACACTATGAAAAAATTTCTTAATTATTTTAGATTTAACAAATAATTCACATTTATAATTTTATATACTTTCACATGAAATCATTCCAATTTTAATCATTCTGATATGACCCAGGGCAGGCAATCACTTGGTCGAGCTATGGAGCTCAAATTGAAGAAGTCAACAAGCCAAAAATCAAATTTCGTAAAGGGTTCGGGAGCCTAAACGAGTTGGATTCAATGTTTGGAAGATATTTAAAAAGAAAATGAGTAGTGTGGATTAAAATGGGCATAACTCTCAGCTTGGGTGTTGAATTTTCGCCCTTGAGTACAATTCGAAATCATCACGAAGTTCTCCACAAGGCTACATGATCGCATGGTACTTTTGGACTTGCGATCGCACAAAAACATGCTGAGAACAAGTTAAGTAAAAATCGTATAACCATGCGACCACATGAAAATACACCATGCGGCCGCATGGTACAAAAAGAGGCCGAAAATTTCCAATTTTGGGGAGTTTTCTAATTTGACTAAAATACAATCGTTTTGATATCTTTTGTAATATTTAGAGTTATTTTTCGTTTTAACTACATTAATGGTTTTAGTATAAATAAGGACTTTATTAGTTTATTTCAGAATTGAAAATGACTTGATGAATTAAACTTTTGAGATTTTCTCTTTTTGTTTTTTTTTTGAATTTTCGAACTTATCAAATAATGTTTTAATATTTGTGCCGTTCAAAATCTAAAACTTATCAAAGGATTAGGCACCCTTTGTGGCGTTCGCAAATCGAGATTCTTGTTTTCTTATATCAATGGGTCTAAGGTTTAATATACCAAAGGTTCTTGATTCGTGAAGCTCGGGTTAAGATTCTACCGTCTATAATCTGAATTTGAGTTTTTCCGACGTTTTCAAATTAATTCCGCGAGTTCCACTCGATTCCCTTTCCCAGGATCCCTTCATTTGGTATCAGAACTTGGGCTCCAGATTTGAGTTCTTTATTGTTATCCCAGTTTGATTCTTGTGTGATTTTCACATCTTGAATCATCCATATCTATTTTTTTTTCTTTTTAAAAAAATAAAAAAATCATTCTTTTATTTTATTTGTGTTCTTAAGTAAGAAAACAAATTCCTTCTTTCTCATCGATGTCTAAACTATCATCTTGTTCCTAGAATTCTTTTGGCTAGTATCACGATGGTTGAAAAATTGGGATTACCTCTATAGCAACACCCTACGCCTTATAAGATGACTTGGTTGAAGGAGCGTGGAAAGGTAAATGTGACCAATCGGGTTCTAGTAAATTTCATCTTAGGAAGGTATAATAATGAAGTTTGGTGTGATGTAGTGCCATTAAAATATTTTCATATCTTGTTTGGGAGACCTTGGAGGCATGAGAGGAATGCTGTTTATGATGGGAGGAACATGTATATGTTTCTTTAGGACGAGAAAAAAATCACTCTGGTTGGCTCGATACTAGAACAATCAATTGCAGACCAATTAAAGGTGATAGTGATAAAATTTCTAGAATGGAGGATGAATTGAAAAATGCAATTGAAATTAAGGAGAGCGGGCAAATAAAAGAGAAGGTACACGAGCAGGCTGATAAAAAATTAGTAGAGATGGTTTAGCAGGAAGATGAAAAAAATAGATGAGGTTGTTCAGCATGAGAGTGAAAAAATAGAAGAGGGTGCTGAGCAAATGGTTGAAAACATTGTGAGAGTGAAGAGTAGAGTTTCATTGTTAAGCATGATGTGGTGGAGACGATACATCATGAGTATGAGGACTCGTATCTCGTTTTTAGGGAAGCTAACAATGTCAACCGTATTTTGCTTAATTCGCTCTTTCAAGTTGATCATTGTACATGGGAGTTCATACAACATCTATGGCCGATTGAGTTTGTGCTGCAATACATACATACCTACAAAATGGAGGGGTACCATGTATTGATCATATGCCATGGAAGGAAAATTTTTACATTTGATATAGGTGGTGCAGTGATGAGATGGGTAGCAAGCTGGTTATCCCCTATGCGATCACAAGGCACATATTGGAGGATGAATCATTTCGAAGAAAGAGTGGATGATATGACCCAGGGTAGACAATCAATTGGTTGAGTTACGAAGCTCAAATTGAAGAAGTCAACAAGCCAAAGATTAAGTTTCGTGAAGGGCTCGGGAGCAGGCGGGGCACACGAGTCACGGGTTCAAGTAATGGAGTTCACATGGGTGAAGTTGACAAGTCAATGTTCAAGTTGCGTGAAGGGCTCGGGAGCCGAAACGAGTTGAATTCAAGGTTTGGAAAGAAAACGAGTAGTGTCGATTAAAATGGGCATAATTCTCAACTTGGGTGTTGGATTTTCGCCCTTGAGTACAATTCGATATCATCATGAAATTCTGCACAAGACTACGTGATCATATGGTACTTTTGGGCTTGCGATCACATAGAAACATGTCGAAAACAAATTGACGAAAAATCGTATAACCATGAGACTATAGGAAATACACCATGCGGCCGCATGGTACAAAAAGAGGCCGAAAATTTTCAATTTCTAGGAGTTTTTTAGTTTGACTAAAATACAATCTTTTTGATATTTTTTGTAATATTTAGAGTTATTTTCCGTTTTAACTATATTAATTAGGCTTTAGTATAAATATGGACTTTATTAGTTTATTTCAGGATTGAAAATGACTTTTGATGAATTAAACTTTTGAGATTTTCTTTCTTTGTTCTTGATTGAACTTTCGAATTTATTAAATATTGTTTTAATATTTGTGGCGTTCAAAACCTAGAACTTATCAAAAGATTATGCACCATTTGTGGCGTTCGCAAATTGAGGTTCTTGTTTTCGCATATCAAAGGGTCTAAGGTTTAATATACCTTAGGTTCTTAATTCGTGAGGCTCGAGTCAAAATTTTACCATCCATATCCTGAATTTGGGTTTTCCCGACATTTTCGAACTAATTCCGCGAATTCCACACGATTTCCCTTCCCGAGATCCCGTCACATTCTTCTTAAAGTAGAAAAGCCAACATTTCTAGTCTGTCATGCCATAAAGAAATGGACTTAACAACATAATTTAAATTTATATTTTTATTGGTATTATTGTCAATAGTACAAAAATTGATCATTACACCACTAGAATAGAATTTCCAACAAATACACTATTCTGAGAAAGTACAAGTTTTTCCAACTCATATGTGAACTTAATTCCCAATTTTCACAACAAATCACCACTTACAAGATTTCTATTCATATTGGGTATACGTAATATATTTATTAGCGTGGTTTTCTTGTCGGACGTAAATTATAAGTCTATGTTTCCTTTGCCAACAACTTTTGATTGAATTTCATTTTCCATATGAATGTGTTCGTCATCAATTTTTTGATAGATTTTGAAAATGAATCTATCATAGCACACATGTATGGTGGCACAAGTATCATACCATCATTTTTTAACATTTCGTTTGGCCGAATTCACAATACTCAAGTAACAATGATATTGTTAACAGAGTTCACTTTGCCTTCTTGCATTGGCTATTTGCATTGTCTACAATCCTGAATATAATGTCCGAGCTTGCCACACACATAACAAGAAACTTTGAAATTCTTCTTGTTCTTGTTATTTTTGTTGGGGTTTGAAGATTTCCTCTTCTTGGAATCTTTGTTGTAATTGATTGGTTGATCCACGTCATGGGCTTTGGAAGTGCCATCACGAGAATGTTTATTCACATCTCGTACCCTTGAATCTTCTTCTAAGCGAAGATGCTTTTGAATCTCTTCCAAAAAATAATCTTGGGAACTGTGAAGAATTTGCTTTATATAACTCTTCCATGAAGATGGCAATTTCGCAATGATTACATCAACTTGAAAGGTTTCGAGAAGATCAATCTTCAAAACCTTCATTTTATTAATAATAACTTACAACTCATGTACTTGTACTTACAATGACAAGTTCTCAAAAAAATTGGAATTAAAATATTTAGAAATCAGAAACTTTTTGGTATCTTCTTTCTCAATCTTGTATTTGGTTTCTTTTGAAGAAATCATAAAGGTGATAGGAGAGAGCGTTCAGAATGTATTCTCTACATATCAATTCATCTTCTTCTCTCTTCTTCCTATCCGCTCTTGTTTCGTCAGTGTCATTTCGGGTTATTTCTGGCAATGGCGACATATCTGGATCTAAGATATAAAAGATCTTCAAAACTGTACAAAACTTCAACTTGTCATTTTATCTTGTAAAGTTCGACAAGTCGAATCTATCAATCCTCACAAAGGTCTTGATTCATCATCTTTATCGTGGCCATGGTTGTCTCGTTCTCCATGTTGAAAATATCGTTTGAGATTGCTTAAAAAAAGTTGATGAATGAACAAGAAAACAAGCAATAAGAATTTTGCCAAAATGGAAGGTTTGAACACAATTATAAATCGTTGTCTTCAAACGATATTTGTCCCAATCAGGATAAGTGCTTGAAAGCTTCAATGATAAATAATTTGCAGGAGTAAACAAACCTTAATCCAAGTTAGAATTAAGTAAAACCAAACTTGGAAATGAAATTTTAGAACAAATATATAAAACTTGATTTGATCTTTTGGTTTGGATATAGGTGTCTCAATTTGATGTTTGTGATTTGGTTTCCGACATGAAAACTATCCCTATTTTGAGATCATCAACCATCATGCACGGGAAGGTGCCAAAAAAGGTATAAAGTTTGACGAAAAGATGCCGGAATTCAAAACCTCAACGAACATATTTTTGTATTGGGCGACCGCCAAGTACAAAACTGCGCTGACCTAATTCATCACATTTCCCCCTATAATTGCAATACAATGTCGGGCAATCACCAAGGCCATTTTTCGGCATTCACCGTTTTTTGTTCTCGTTTTATTTTCGCTTGTTTTCTCATAGTTGATCATTTTCATTACTTTCAAAATCACTCTTCATTGTTAATTTGAACAATATCCAACATAGACAACATTATAGAAGCTTTTGAGCTCATGCGTTCTCCCAAGCAAGAAAACTAAAGCTCGATACGCCTATGATAGAGTGGAGTGGACTTTATCTACGAGTTCATGCTAAAAAACGGGTGGATTCGGCTGATTAAAGAATGTATTTCTACTGCGACTTTTTCTATTATTATCAACCGAAACTCATGTGGTTTTGTCAAACCGTACAAAGCTCCTGTCCCCATATATTCTCTCCTTTGTGCAAAAGGTTTATCTACATTGATATAGCAGGAAGGAAATGATAGTCAATGCAAATATTCTCGTGAAGATCTATGTTGCTTTTTGCTGATAGCAGCCTTGTTTTTGTCATGGCACACTAAATGATTGCCAAACAATGAAAAAAAATCTTGAAGCATATGAATTAGTATTGGGACACGAAGTTAATATGCAGAAGTTGGCCATGATAGTCCTAATACGTTGTAAATATACGGCAAACAGTTTTGGAATTATTCGTATTCGGAATTATTGGCAGAAATTACAGTTATGGCAACGAGTGTCGTTCAAAAGGCCAAAAGTTGGTAGAGGTTTCGGCTTTCACAATCTAGTTCATTTTATCTTTGTATTATATTTCAATTTTAATTAGTTTAGTCTTTAATTATATTTATTTAGTGTTTAGTTGTTATTCATATTCTATTTATTGTTTTAGATACGAGTTGTAAACATGATGGCATGACGTTATTTTTGAATTGAAATAAAAATATTAATTGTTCAGATTTTCTCCAATTTGTGGGTCTAAATCGATATTTATCAGAATCAACGATTTTGTGGTCAAGATCAAGAATTTGGTAATTTTTTATAAAGAATCGAAAAATGTTTTATTCCTAAATTCACATATCATGGTATTTCTATATTGTTCTTTATGTTTGTCAACATATTTATCGTTTTCACCATCCTACTCTAGTAGAAGTGATTGCATGCAAATCATAGACTTGATGGCCAATTTGGAGAGTTTTGACTCCGGGCAAAATAATGATTATTTTGCAGGTTGAAATTCGATAAAGAATTAACAGAGAAGAACACAAGAGAAAATGCCAAGAATTTCAAAAAAATCTTTATTACTCATTCAATAAGCGAAAATAACCCATAAGAAGAGTTAAATAACTAAAAATCATAACTATCGAAATTTTACTAAAAATAGCAAAATCTCAATATTTATACCAAAAGAAAATACGTAATAAGAGAAATAATGTCCCAAAAATTCGACTCAATTCAAGTTCAAAATTTATGTTAAAAAGGCAAACGAAATATTACTAAAAAGGATTAAAAAATAACTAAAGTTGGGGATTTGAAAAGGAAAATAACAAAATTTGCCTTCGAAATTGATGCACACAAAGACCACGATGTGCGTGCCGAAAAGAGATTTTTGAATTTAGGCCATGAGCGCGATTTCGACAACCGTAGTTAAAGTTATGGTCAAAATACCAAAACGTGTAAAAAACGGTCCCACTTAGGAAAAATCGTGGATTACTTGCCATTTTTGCGCTGATCGGCCAACTGATGGTATCTCAGCGTCATCAACGAGCTATCAGACAACTCTGCATCATCTGACTCGGATCCTCCTACATCAAGTTTAAACTATACACTTATTCAAATGGAAGCTGATTGAGCATTCCATTAGCTTGCTAAGTATGCCTCCTTTTTTTCATTTTTTGTTTTACAAAGTAATGTTTAGTTAGGTGTTTCTCTAGATATTATTGTAAACATTGTTATTTTGCAAAAAATTTTCATTGATGAGTTACAATTTTAATTTGATCGGTAGCTAAATCTTAGGAGTATTGAACGTTTTTAATGTGTTGTTAGTATTATTTTATAGGTTTTGTGAGGTGGTGTTAATTAATGTAAAAGTTGGAGAACGAGTAGCTTGAAATAAATTGAAGAGAAAGGAGAAGAAAATTCAAATTTTTACATCAAAAAGGAGAAATATGACCCGAGAGATGGAGCCAAAAACCATTAAAAATTCAGAATATGTGGCGCTCCAACGCCACAATTGAAAAAACACCTAAGAGGTGGCGCCCTGATGCCACCCTGAAAGAAGACGCGCGCGACGGCACTCACATGGCACCTAAGAGTCACCTACTGTCGTCTAGGGCGCATATTTTTCGCTTGTTTAAAGTCCATAAAGCTTCCAAGTTCGTGGAAAACATTGATGAAAGTATAAAAACAAGAGGAGAGACACTTGAGAAAGGTTCCACACATTGAGAAACAAGCGATACAACTTGATGAGAACCACGTAGCAACGAATACTACGCAACCCCGCAATGATATTGACACGGAACCCAAGAATGCTAAAGAGTCAAGATTTTGGATTTAATTCAAAAACAATGAACCAAACAATCAATAAAAAATGGATTTATCGACCTTTGGATCACACGATAATTGAATCTCACCCGAATTTTTGAACGCCACAAGATTGTTAGATCTTAATAAGTTCGGTGAACGCCACAAAGACTATTCGTCTTTGATAAGTTCGATAAATTTGTTCCATCAAGAAACAAAGAGAGAAAGCAAAGCGTCTTTCATTCATTCATAATGAAAAAACTGTCTTTACAATGTAATGAAAATTGCTATTTATACTAATACTAGAAAACCTAGGAAAATCGGAAATGATGTTCAAATTATGGTAAAATATCAATAAGATTGGAATTATAAGACAACTAGGATTCTTGTGTGGAAAAAGAAAAATTTACCTCGAAAATGTACTATGCGGTCGCATAATACATTTCAATGCAGTCACATAGTTCATCCTTCAGCCTTCAATTTTGTCTCGGGAGATAGGTATGTGGTTACATTCATTTTACACTATGCGACCGCATAGTGTTTAAATTGACTCCCATTTTTTCTTGTGCAGAATTTCGTGACGATTCTAAATTGTACTCATGGGCGAAAATCCGACACCCGAGCTGAAAGTTATGTACATTTTCATCCACGTTGCTCGTTTGTTGCTTGAACTGAGTTGATCCATTTGTTCCATCGCTCTTCGACCTTCGTCCCCAACATCAAACTTGTACTTTGACATATTTTCTTCAACCCCATGTGCCCCGCTTCCCGATAATGCATTTGTACAACTTTTATTAACACTTGAAGGCTCGAACTTGTCGTTAACCAATTTTCATTAATCATCAAATTCCATGTAGCTTTCAGCCCATCCCGGATCATATCACAACTTGAGAATTAGGAAAGCAAGCACAACTTGAGAATTAGGAAAGCAAATCAAAGGAGAAAAGCAACAAGACATTAAAGATTATAAGATTGATTGGGACACGAAGATCATCTTGTGCAAGATTCAACCGCTTATCTACATCTTTATTCGAAATCCGGTGACGTACTCAATGAATATTTATTGTTTTTTTCATACATTATGAGTAGCTAAATCTTTTATTAGAACAAACAATGTAATTTATTTGAGATCCTACATTTGTTTTATTTAAGATTCTAGTTCTCTAAAAAGTATATGTGTTGATTTTATTTATGAATTTATTGCTTTGAATTATTTGTCCAATAAATGATTTTGTGAATCTATTACGAATCGATATGTAAGTTTTAAATTTAAACCATGTAGTAAAATTTTGTAATCTAGTATCAAACGTAGGGATCCTTATGCTAGTTATTACGGTCTTTACATGAACTTTTAGAACAATAATTGCGTTTAACTAAAATTGATTTATATAGAACTATGAAATTAAATTAGTTAAATAAATTTAATAAGAATTCTAGATGAGTAAATTGAATATGTTAGAAGAATTCGATCGAACACTACATTAGATTATGGATGACAAAAAAACTCGCCGGCTAGGGCTCGACTCGAAAAAAGTCCGAGCCGGATTGCACCGAGCCGAGGCTCGGGCCGAGCCCCATTTTGGGGCATTGCCCGAGCCCGGGCCGGCTTATGTATATTTAAAATATATATATTGTTTAATAGTTGCCCAGTAGGCAGCTAAAATAGTTGCTGCCTGCAGAGCTGCTGGGCAACTATTGTAGTTGCCTACAGGCATTAGTTTTAAATTTTTGTTTTATAAAATCCGAACCGGTTCGGCCTCTAATGCTCGGGCTGAGCCTCATATTTTTTGCCTGAGCTCGACTCGAGCATTTTTCTTTTGGGCTCGAGCTCGACTCGACTCGTTGACATGCCTACATCAGATTTGTAAATTTTTATTTAAGAATTAAAGGTAATCAATAGATGAAACTGTGAGTCCTGATTTTCTTTCCATGTTTTAAACCCCAATTCAAGTTTTGTTGCATTTAGATACATTCTAATTATTAGTAATAGTTAGATCAAATAATCACAAAAAATCATAATTGTTTTCATTCATCAAATAAAAGTTAGAAATAGTAAATTAAGTATTAAATTATAGTCTCAGCGGGAACGATAATTCGAATTTAAAGGTCCATTATACTACTTATTACGATATCATACACTTGCTATAAAAATGTAACATTCATCAATAAAAGTTCATGTTAAAAAAATTCTCTATAATTCCAAGATTATAGAAGGGTTTAAGCTTATGATAAATAGATTAAATCACTGTTTGACAATCATTATTTGGAGAAATAGAGTTTTGCATAGTGATTTTTAGGAGAATGTATAGTCAAAAAATAGAGAAAAAATTTAAGTTTGATTGTAGAATATTTTATTGTGTGAATATGTGGTTGAAAATGAGAATATTAGAAAAAAGAGTTTGAAAATAGAATTAAACTAGATGTACATTTTATCTTACACCTTAGATGACATTTCCCATGTGTGGAGAAAGTCTGTGCAGTGATATAATAGATGAGTTGAAAATCAAAAGTATAGATGTTGTCATTGGAAATGTGTAAAATAAAGTGTAAGTCAGAGTGTACATGTAGCATGATTGTTGAAAATAATGATGGCTATGTAAGTGTTATGCCTTAAATCAAATTAACTTTGGACACAAGCATTTTTAGTGTATAATTGATACATTTTAATGGCATATATATATATTATTTAATAATATTCAATTAAATTAAATAATAGAGTTCGTAGATTCAAATTTTAATAATTTGTTAATCAAAAAGAGTTGTGATTGTGAAATACAAATTACATATGATTGAATTTTAAATCATCAATGGTCGTAAGTAATAACGAGATAAATATATTATTATTACGGATAGACCATCACATGTGACATTTTTTACTTGTGAAGTAAGTAGTTGATTTCATAAGTTAAAGTGTGGTGATACTTAAATGAACACGATGACTATCCGAGTGTCAGTGGTTTTAACGTTCGTTAGTGGAATTAGTCCTTCGACTTGATGTCATCATAGTACTTTATATGAAGACAATCATATTTTGACGATGTTGGATATTGCTCTAACAAGGGTTACTAATACGATATCGTTCGGGTATGTCAAGAATCATATGAAAGTTGTGAAGGATCAATATATGATTTGTCACTCTTAAATAGTAAGATATTATGATCTACATTTCATTCAATTAAGTTAATAACGAAATCTTTGGATAAGGTGTACTTAAAAGTTTAAAAAAAAAATTCG
The DNA here is from genome assembly GCA_903798255.1 of Fraxinus quadrangulata. Lineage (NCBI taxonomy): Eukaryota > Viridiplantae > Streptophyta > Magnoliopsida > Lamiales > Oleaceae > Fraxinus > Fraxinus quadrangulata. The sequence goes on from CAIGRB010131847.1 coordinate 90,324, forward strand.
ACTTGCATTAACTTAATAGTAGAATGAAAGATATGACTGATGATTGAGATTGACATATATTTATATCTCATAATTGATCAGATCATATTGACTAAATAATTAGAACTTTGCAGTAAATGAACAAGTTTGATTTTGTCATATCACGTGATATTTTTTGTCACATATCAAATTGTCCTGACATATTACTAGACGTCATTTGGAACGACGTGAATTAATAATAAATTAAAAATTAGTACTTTAATCTATCTATTTTGATTAGATCAAAATAATAATTTACATTATTAAATATCGTGATCGATAACTTAATGGATTATACATAAAAAGAGAACTAGAGAGATTCACTAATTAATTAATTAACAAATATTGGATACTAATTAATTGAGTTCCTTGTTAATAAGATTGAATTAATTAATTGGATTAATTAATTCATGAACTAAATTTAATTAATTAGATTAATTAAATATTGGACCGAATTAAGTTTAAAAGACGGGCCATATCTATTTGGATTTATATTAATAAGCTATTGGGGTTTCAGAAACAATAAAACACAATTCATTGTTTTGTTAGCACAATAAAAGAGAAATTCAAATTCTCTCATTCTTATTCCCTGTGTGGATTTTTATTGGATGTTGAATAATTGAATGCTATGGATTGTAAATCGTAATTGTTTGTGTTTCAAATTCAGCAAAGGAATTTACAGAATTTACAAAATATATAATTTTTTATCATAATTTTTATCTAAATACAAAGAAGAATTTTATTGAAAATTGAAAATTTTGTTTAAATTACGCTATGTATGTTAAGAAAATTTTCAACAGGTTAAAAAGTGGCCAAAATATGTAAATGTATGAACGGCTAAGAAATGCTCTTTGCAGTTTGCCTCCACTTTGAAAGGTGGTGATCTCATCAACTTTGAGATTGATGCATGCAAGCCACATGGTAGCCTGATCTGACCGTCAATGACCACAATCTGCGTCTCTGATGCATTTTCGTTTTTCCACAGGGCCCACACAAAACACGTGGCAAACATCCATGGCCCGCACTGCACATCTCTCCCATCGAAATTCGTAAAACGAAACGAATCCATAGCCTTTGGTGTGAATCCACAGACCACAGGAAATGTCAAGAAACAATGGAGAAGAAAATTAACGGCTGCCATGGCGCTGATGATTCCGGCGAGATAAACCCTAAGTCACCGGCGATCAATGCTCGTGATAATGCTTCTGATGACAGTTTCTATGGAAAGCTAAGCAAGTTGCACGAATCGTCAGGGCTGAGTCGAGTGTGAGATTATACTTCTTCTCTTTTCTCTACACACACTAATCAATGCATGTCGTGTCTGAGTTATAGTTTCAAGCACGCCTTTCTCGGAATTCGAATGCTAGTTTAGGCTTTGAACAGATCAAATTGCTTGTTTGAGCTTATTGTATTCGGAAACTATATTGAACTTTGCGTTCCATCTTGAAATGGTCTCAAAGTTCATTAAGTTCAACGAGCAATTCGGTCTGTTTAAAACTATACAAGCACTATGATCAAGATTGTTTTACTAAAATTATCCACCATCTTAGTCCTGTTGAGGGAAAAATCCATATCGCTTTAAGTATATTCAACGTAAAAGGGCTTGAGCTGCTATTCATTTTAACAAGGTCGACTTAATAGTTATGTTGTGTTCTAATTTAGAAATCGAATCTTAGATTTGTGAAAAATCCATTCGAAAGTGTAGTTAAGGCATTGTTTCGCGCGGTTTCATTTTGTTCGGGGATTCTAAATTTGAAGGTTTTGATGTATTATGTGTTGATTGACAACAAAAAATTAAGGAGAAACAAATTAATGGTGACACTGGTCATTATATGAATTGGTAATTGTTTGTCTGTTTTTCACTTTTCCCAAGTCGATTTCTTTTTGAAGTGCTACCTCCAATGTGCTCATTTTGCTATGTTATTCACGAGGTAGAATCAGAGATGAAAATAGAAAATTGGATTCCATGCGCTTTCCACATGAGCCTATGGGCAGTGCATAATGCTGAAGCATATAGAGTTTAATGGTTAAGGGCTCATTACCAGCTGAAAAGAAGGGGCTGGGTGTTTAAGGTCTTACTTTTCTTTTCCTTTTTTAAACGTTCGTGCGTTCGTGGAGTTGAGGATGCGGGGTGCAGCTGTGCAGTGGTCCGAATCTATATACTAAAATGCGCATATTTAATGCTGCAAAGTGCTAAGACCTTTGGACACTTTGAACTTTGATATGCTGGACTAAGACTGAAAAGTAGGTTGTCATTCTCAACCTGTCTGTCATGTTGGCTATTTTCTTCGAAACTTAAATTTAAAATTTTCTTTTTGCGTCATATTTCAGCAACTTATTTGGATATTTCGTTTTGTTATTTGTTTTATCTTAGTTAAATAAAATATGAGTATCCATGTATGTCTGAGATGCATTTTATCATATATTCAACGGCTTTCTGTGTTCACGAGTTAATAAATTGGAGTCACTTATTTATCTCATCATCGCTGCTGTATGCTGGATCTTATTCAGCACTATGTTATTGAGCCACATTAAAGAAGTCCGCGCGGAGATATTCAGTAACTCGATTTAGCCTCACTGAGAGCAGTAACGCTGAGGCAATGTATTTTGATTATTTTAAATCTATATCCTCCATAAATTCTCCAAGATAAAGGGCCTTTAAGCTCCCAAAAGACCCTGGGTAGACAATTTGAAGCATGTGATCATGCTATCATAGAAGCTTGTGTGATATAAAGGTTACCTCTTTATTTATTTTTGTCATTGGGAAGCCAAAGCTTGACTTTACTAAACTAGTAAAAAAGGATTAAGCTAGGTGCTTACCATTTTTTTGGCTGACCTTTATCCGAAACTGCTTGTTGCTCGCAGCATTACTTACTGAGAATATTAATGCTGAAGCACTGGATCTTATTCGCCTTTATTTATCGAGACCCAAAATGTTAGCAAGTCACATTGGGGAAGTTTACAAAGACTGATGATAGTAATTAATCCATTGAAGTTTCAGAACCAAAAAAATAAAAAATAAAATCATGTGGGTGTGTACAGTATAGCATATCATTGAATCCCTTTTATCCCAAGGCATGTCCTAATTGGTACTTTTGTAAATTTTGACTGGTTTCCTTCCTAGACGTCCCTTCGGGTGGGGTGGGTTCAAGATTGAAACCTGGTGGAATTCTTTCCTGTGCAGCTTTAATTTTCGAGAAGCAAACTTGGATTTGCATCTTCTTTACAAAGAAGTGACTCAAAGAGGAGGGCTTCATCAGGTACGTTTGGCTTTGTATTTATAAGTCTCAATGACTACTGCCTATGTTGTTGATGGTGATACATATTGCAGTTCCTTTTTATATTGATCGACACTTCTACTGATTGTACGTGCTGGTGCCCTCAAATGGGTGACTGAAAACAACGAAACTGGGATATGATGTAATTTATGCCCCCGTTAAGATTTTTGAGAACTGCTGTTCTATTGCAAGTTATGTAAAGTTTATCCCGATATGTAACTTTTCATTCACCATCTCAAGTCTATTTTATGTAATTGGAAAGATAAAATTGTTATTTGATGTGGGTTGAGTTTGTCTGTATTCAATCTCTTTCAATTATGTAATCTTTCTTGTAAAAAATTTCAGGTTACAAAATATGGGAAATGGTACGAAATTGCATCTACCTTGAACTCACAATGCAGTGTCTCAATGCGACCAATAGAACTTCAAACAGTTTATGAAAATCTCCTGTACCAGTTTGAGCAAATGTACCATTATAGGGTGCCTAAAGAAGCAAACACAAGGCCAGATAAAACTTCTCTAGGTCGAAAGCTAGTTTTTAACATATCATTATCGCTAACCCTTTTTTTGGTCTTGTTTTGCTATTGGCATGTAAAAGAACAAGTTCTCTTCATGTTCAAGTGTTAGTGCGTTGGATTTGCAGGTCGTTCGAGTTATGGGGACAGCCTGAGCTGCGTGACAGGAAAGCGGAAGTATTGTGATAGCTCGTCCTCTTTGTCAACTGTTTGTTCTGGCAATCTGGAGGGTCCAGCAGAGAAAAAGAAGATCAACAATCATTCTTACCAAGTTTCTGCAGGTTAATCCTGTTTTTGCTTCAATCAAATGATGTCAGTGAAGAATGATCTTATTAATTCTAGTCGAAGGCACCTCATAAAGACAGGAAAGCATTTATAGATATTTTTGTTACGCTACAGATATTTGAAATTAGTCACTTCTTTTTATTAATCAAGAAAATGCCCATCGTCCAGCTTAGATATTTTCTTGCATTCTTTCAGTAATTTTCTGACAGTTCCTCAATGTCTTGTATTAATGAACTGTGATGGTTAAAATTGTCCAGTGGATCAGATACAAGCCATGCTGTCGACTGCAGATAAGGAATTGATAAAGGAAGCCGATGCTCCCCTAAAACCAAGGACCGGATACCAGATCTTCCTTAGGATAGCATGTCATGGATTAAAGGAAATTTATGGAGAGAACTCCAGTAGCCAGAATATTCGGGACATGGCAATTGAGGCATGGAGGCATCTCTCTGAGGAAGACAAATTGGTAATTAATTTCAAAGTGTCTGACATCGTACTGTTCTTTGCAACTACTACAAATTTTAAATCTATCTTTATATTTTTATTACAAAATTATGCCTTAAACATTGGTGGAAAATTAATCTTAACGAAAAACAGAAACAATTGGATATTAAACATTTTAAGCTAGTGAATTTAGGGAATGCAATATATTTCTTTTTAAAATGGTTGGAACATGACACCATGCTGAAACTTGAGTTTCTTTTGCCTTTTCTTTTGCAGCCATACATAGATGCACATAAGATGGACAGAGAGAGATATAATAGAGAATTAGCTACTTATAAGCGTGCACTGAACTCCTCTTCATCTTCAGAAATACACAATGATTATTTCGTGTCTTTGCAATCTGAACACGAAAATGTCCTTTCGCACGATGAGTCCTCGGTTGAATTGGCGAATCAGATGTTGAAGAATGCACAATCCAATGACCCTATATTGCAGACGTATTGGGATGAATTCTACGGCTCACTGGATTAGCCAGTTAAAGAATGGATGAATGGATAGTTTTGATGTGCAAGGTCTATTAGTGCTGTTTTTGGGGGTAATGTATCTGTTTAATACACTTCAGTATATCTAGTTCCTGTGGTTGTGTACATTAGCCTGCACTAGAGGTCTTTTGAACATGATGTTTAAGTATTTTGTATATGAACCTTTTACGGGTTTATGTGGATCTTCTTAATGTTTTCTAGTGTTTGCATGGACAACTCAAATTGGTATCTTATGGCATGTTTTGTAGAGTAGGTTGGATAAAATTCGATAGTACTGAAGAAGAAAAGTAAGGCTCTATTTGATTGTGGTGGTTTTCCATGAAAAATGGAAAAGAAATTTCATTTCCTCACAAATGACATTTTGATTGGCCAACAATTCTTGGCAATTGAATTTCCACTTTTCTTGGTTTTTGAGGAATTTATTTTTCCATGGTTTTGGTGGGAAATGGGTTTCCACCTTTTTTTTTTTGTGCTTTTTTTTTTTGGCAATGGAAATAAATTTATCCCTAATTTTAAATTTTTTTTCCTTTAATAAATAATTTTCATGGAAAACAAAGCCAAACGAACATCAAAATATTTAAAATTACAATATTTTTAGGTGGAAAATTATATCAATCAAATACAATTAATTGATAATTTTCAATAAAATGAATTTTAGACAATTTAATTCTCTGGAATTCATTTTCTTTTCATCCAAATTCCATCTTTACAATCAAACGGACCCTAAGTTAAAAGTTTTTGGTTCGGAAGACTTCATTATAGGTATTTTAGGCGAATAATCAAGTAGCTATTTATAAGGCATTGTAGAAAGTATTTTACACAATAAAAACTCTTTCTTGTGCAAAAAAAGAAAAAAAATATAATTTTCCATCAATCTCAATTGTTAAGAGATAAAATCTTATATCAAATAAAGATAAAAATATAGATCAACTTATAAAGATTTAGATTACTCTTCTTAACAATTTTGACATTTTACGATGGAATCTCAATTCTTAATATGGTATTAGAGCCCCTTAAACTTCTATAAACAATTCGATTCGGTTAAGACTCAAAAAATGAACATTTGGATTCAATATTGGTTTGATCAAGTGAGTCACCATCTTAAAGGGGCATGTTATTGAGTTGAAACCCGCAGAAGTATTGGATCGTTGACAACTAATAGAACTGAGTGAATTTCGAATTTATTGTTACCACGAGAAATAAGGTCTAATATTTAGTTCAATAGCTTTTATCAAATTTAAAATTATGTAATATCAAAAGAGATGGTTTGTATGTTTTCTATTCTAATCATAAACTAAGAAAATAAATAAAGTATTTATCTAATATGTGAATTTTTGTATTGGAATATTGAATCCTTTTATTATTATTTAATTCAATTCTTAATTTGTAATCTAGTAAATTCATGTATTTAAGACAATGGATAATTTACTTTTATTCAATATTCTTTTTCAAAATATATTAAATCTATGTTTAACAAGATCCGATTCTAATCCTAATTCGAATATATATAAAAAACATGCATTGATTCACATGATTTATCACATAATTGCAATAGATATTATTCCTAATACTTATTGTCCATGCGTTGATTTTGTCACGTTCTAGACTTATAATGAGTATTCCTACACTATAAAAAGTAACTTAATATCTAATTGGTGATTAAGCAATTAAATAGTTCAATGATAATACAAAATCAATCAAGAAATACTAAACTAATTATCTTGAATTAAAATAAATAAATAATAGAGTTTA